>VDFB02099753.1:46867-79786 GCA_007258455.2 Sequoia sempervirens | reverse complement strand
GGGTTATGGCTGGCGATTTTAATGCTATTGTGGAATTGTCTGAGAAAAGAGGTGGAATTCCTAGGTTGGAGCCTTCTGCTCTGTTATTCAGAGATAGCATTTCTGAATTAAATCTTATTGATGTTCTACCTAGTAATGGCCGCTTCACTTGGAATAATAGGAGAATTGGTGAGAGTTGTGTTGCTGAGAGGCTAGATCGTTTCTTGGTTTCCTGTTATTGGGTTGGAAACTTATGGTCCACTCGATCTGAAATTCTTGATTGGAGGGGTTCTGATCATTGGCCTATTAAGCTTAGTATTATCTCTGCACGGGGGCCTCGGTCTCCCTCATTCAAGTTCCAGCTTATGTGGTTACGGGATCCCACTCTTCATGATTATGTGGCTGAGTGGTGGCGGATTGGTAGACCAACTTTTGGTACGGCAATGTATACATTCTCCAAGCTTCTTCAGTTTGTCAAATATCAGCTTAAAAGGTGGAATCGGCGATGTTTTGGTAATATCTTTCATGCTAAGGTTGCCGCACAGGAGGAGTTGAATAATATTACGCGGTTGATTCGTGAGAATGGGGCCTCTGAGGATCTTCTAAGGGAGGAGGCTAAGACTTTGAAAGTGGTTGAGGAATTTGAATTGCGAGAAGAAATCTATTGGAAGCAAAAGGCCCGGGTTGAATGGTTACAGGAAGGTGATAAAAAAACCGCCTTCTTCTTCAATTCTGTGAAGGATAGGAGGCATGGTAATTCCATTCCTTTTCTGGTGAATGATAGGGGTGAACGTCTTGCCTCGTTTCAAGAAATCTCTGCTGAGGCATCTCAGTATTTTGCTACTTTATTTAGGGAGGATCCACAAGGGGGATCTGTTGAGGAAGCACAGGTTCTTTCTTGTATTCCTCAATTGGTCTCCAGGGAGGCGAATGAGTATTTGATGAAAGATATCTCTCTTGATGAGCTGGAGGGGATTGTGTTTCAGATGAAGAAGGGTAAAGCTCTTGGTCCCGATGGTTTCCCGATTGAATTTTTTCAGGAATTCTGGGATATCATAAAGTTGGATCTTCTGGCTGTTGTCCTTGAGTCCCAAAGGAATAAACAGATGCTTCGTGCTCTAAAATCCACCTTCCTTGCTCTCATACCCAAGTGTGAAGGGGCTGATAGGTTATCTCAGTTCCGGCCTATCTCTCTTTGCAATGTGGCTTATAAAATCATCTCAAAGTTATTGGCTGAGAGACTGAAGAAGTGGCTTAAAGTGTTGATTTCGGAGGAACAGAGTGGATTTGTGGCAGGTCGGAAGATTCTTGATGGGGTTGTCATTGCTACGGAGACCATCCACTCCATGGACAACTCCCATGAGAAGGCTATGTTCATTAAGTTGGATATGGCTAAGGCTTATGACAGGGTTAGATGGTCTTTTTTGCAGAAGATCCTTGTTGCTTTTGGTTTTGGTGAGGAGTGGATCCAATGGGTCATGAGCTGTGTCACGTCTGTTTCCTTCTCAGTTTTGATAAATGGGGATCATTCTGAACTTTTTGGTGCCTCTAGGGGTTTGCGCCAAGGGGATCCTCTTTCTCCGTATCTTTTTCTGCTTCTTGTGGAAGGCCTTGGTCGTTTGTTGAAAAGAAGGGTGGAGCTTGGCATCATTCAAGGTTGGCGTTGGGGTGGAGACTTGCCTCCGCAATCTCATTTGCAGTTTGTTGATGATACTGCCCTGATGGGGATGGCTACTGTTAGGGAAGCTACTAACTTGAGGCAGGTGTTGGACATTTATCTTGTTGCTTCCGGACAATTGATTAATGAGGAGAAGTCTTCCATATTCTTCTTCAACACGCCGAGCCCCATACAGAGAAGAATTGCTAATATCTTAAGGTTTCAGATAGGGGTTCTCCCTTTGACTTATCTGGGTTTCCCAATTTCTGTTCGCCATCTTCCCAAGGGTTCTTGGCAGAATATTATTGATAAGCTCCGTGCAAAAGTTAATCATTGGACCCACAGATGGTTGTCTTTTGCGGGGCGGGTTCAGCTTCTCAAGTCAGTGGTGCAGGCTTTCCCTACCTACAGATGTATGCTTCAGGTGGCTCCGATGGGTTTTCTGAGGGAGTTGGATTCTCTTGAAAGGCAGTTCTTATGGGCGGGAAGTTTGGCTTCTTCCAAGTGGAGCCTGGTTAGGTGGGATGTTGTGTGCAGCCCAAAGCAATTTGGTGGTCTTGGTCTTCGACAGTCTGCGTTATCTGGAGTGGCTGTGGCTGCTAAGCTATTTTGGAGATGGTGTGTGGAACAGGATCAGCCGTGGGCCAGGATATTATCTCATAAGTATTTCCCGGGGATTCCACGGCAGGATCTTCCTCGTTACCCTCTTGAGGGGAAAGGTTCAGTGATTTGGAATACTCTTCAGAAGGGTGCAAAGCTTATTAAGGAAGGTTTATTTTGGATCTGTAGACGAGGAACTGAAGCTCTCTTCTGGTCGGATTCTTGGGATGGATTCCCTCCACTTACTTCTCAGTTCCCCAACCTACTTCCTTTGTGCCAAAGATTTCTCGAGGCTGGCTGGGCTAGGGTGAGTGACTTCAAGTCTGTTGCTTCTTTTGGTCAGTTGGAGGTAGCTCATTGGAAGGATCCCGCAGAGTGGCCAGATTTGGGACTTGCGGAAGAAAGTGCTGAGCTTCACAAGATTCTTCATAGTAGGAGTTGTAGTTCTCTTCTGGAAGAAGATATTCTTGCTTGGACCCATAATCCTAAGGGGGTTTACTCTGTTGCTTCTGGTTATCAGGTGTTATTGGCTCAGAAGCTAACTGGGGCAGAGGTTCATTGGTGGAAAAGGGTGTGGAATAAACTCTCGTGGCCTAAATGCAACTGCTTTGTTTGGACTTTGGCTTGGAATAGGTGCTTGACCTGGGATAACATTCGTAAACGGGGATTTCAAGGACCTTCAATTTGTGTTTTGTGTGGGGGAGCGAAAGAGGATTCTTCTCATTTGTTCTTTCGGTGCCCCTTTGTTGTGCAGCTTTGGCATTGGTGGTGGGAGGTGTGGAAGCTTCCCTGTATTCATGCGTGCTCTTTGGTTGAATTCTGGGATAGTATGGGAAGACCTCCTTCTATGGCTTCCTTTTTGCAGGAAGTTTGGTTCGTGGGCCCTACCTTTCTGCTTTGGCAGATTTGGTTGGAGCGGAACCGCAGAATTTTTCGTGATCAGAAGTTGGTGGGTCGGCAAGTTTGGATGCGTATGCTTGGAATGGTGCAGGAGTCTGTTTTAGCTAAATGTGATGTGGTTTTCCCCTTGGAGAGAGGTGATGCTGAGTTGGTGGCCAGACTAGGTCTTCAAGAAATTCATTCATCTTTTTCAGTTCTAGGAACTGTAGGCATGGGAAAAAGAGGGTCCAACGGGTTGGAAGGTGGTTACCTCCTCCCAATGGATTTTTAAAGATCAATACTGATGGTTCTTCTAGGGGAAATCCTGGGCCTGCTGGAATTGGTGGGGTTGGCAGGGACTCAGCTGGTTCGGTGATTTTTCTATTCTCTATACATGAGGGGGTGAAGACTGTTAACTTCATGGAGGGTCTAGCAATTCTTCATGCTATTGAGAGGGCCCTTGCTTTGGGATGGAGAAAGGTTATATGTGAAGCTGATTCACAGATTTTGATTAATCTCTTGAATGAGCGAAAGATATCTGATATAAATTGGCAGTTGGCTTCGGTGGTTCAACGGATTCTTCAAGTTAGTTCTCGGATGGAGGAGGCATCCTTTGTTCACATCCCAAGGGAGTGGAATCGTGCTGCTGACTGCTTGGCCAAATGGGCCTCTGAGCAAGATAGTGGTTGGAAGGTTGAGGATTGGGATCAAGTTAACCCTGAGCTGCATCTGGATTTAGACCGGTTCTTGGAAGAGGATAGGAGGATACATGGGGATAGTTGATTTTGTTTTATGTTGTGGGGTTTTTGCACCTTGTTTTCTGGGACTGGGTCCGTGGTTATTATTGTAATGCTCTTTTCTGATTTCTAATAAAGTTTTTACCCCTTTGTTTTCAAAAAAAAAACAATCATGTTGGTAATGTGCAGGAAGGCAACAATTTTAGCATGAGAAGGGAGAACCATCAAGAGCAAATCAAAAGACTTCTTCGTGAGGATATAAATTTGACCCCATTTGGGGCCTATAAAAATGTAGAGTTAATGTATGGGAAGACTAAGGTTGTGAGGGTGTTTAGTTGTGACTCATGTGTAGTGTAAGTGGGGATTAGGTCTTGGAAACCCCTAGCTAACTTTGAAACTCGGATGGAACCTTGAGTGGGCTTTTAATGAGAGTTGTTAGTCAATTTTTTTGGTTAAGGTACAAAAATAAACCCCCTATGGTCTATACCATAGTGGTAGGGGTCAAGTGGGCATACAATAGTGCCTAGGTACAACATGATTTGACCCTTGAAAAGCTCTCATAATGGAGAGTGACAAATTTTGAGAAGAGGATGGGATGGAAATATTGAGTGGTTATCCAAATGCATGTTCTCATTAATGGGGAAAGGACCTTCATTGATGGAGAGAGGTACACTCCACACCTACCCATCCAAGAGTTGCAATTTTTGAAACTTCTACATATTTGGAGAGGAAGAATGATTGGGGTGTTACCCACTTCTCCTCTTGGAGAACTTGTGTGGAGATGGTAGAAAGAATGAGAAGAGGAGAGGAGTCCTCTTTGAAAAGATAGTGATCAAGATGGCTTGGTTTGGAGAGGAAAGATGGATACAATATTTCATTCCCTTTATCTAAAAGAAAAGAGATAAGTTCTTCCTAATTCCATTTACCCTTGTTTATTGGTTGTAAGGAGACATAGTATATGGATTTTGGTTGAAAATAGAAAGTAGACAACCTAGATGTATGCAATTGGTGCTAAGTTAGTTTCATCCCTTCATAAAAATGAGAAAAGATTCCATTTATCATCACGAAGCTTAAAGAATTCTTTGCTTGGGGGTATGGCTAGAGCCCACGAGACTCCATGATGCCATTATGGTAGGGTGGAGAGCAAGCCTAAGTTATTTGGCATGTAAATTAATTGTCTTTTTTTATTATTATGATAAAATTGAAGGTTATTAATTTGTTGTAGAAGGGAAAATATGTAAAGAAATAAATTTATTGTCTATTGACATGGTTCTACGAGTCTTTTCTTTCATTTGAGGGTATGATTGAAGTTATTCTATTGATGTTGCACTTTGAAGTCTTTGAGTGAAAAAATGTAATTTATTTCAATACTAGTTCAAAAGAGATATATAAGAAGAATAAAGAATGATGACCTTTTAGTTTCATTATATAAGAGAATAGGTTGTATTGTACTCTTATTTAGATTGGTAGTAAATGGTCTTATGTGAAAAGAAATATGACTTGTTATTCAGTAATAATTACAGTTTAATAGACCAATTCCTACATAACCTAAAGGTATGGTATTTCTTTCTGTGTAAATGTTATCACTTCTAGCTAAAACCCCAAATGGTAAATTCTTGCATAGATATTTTACTCTTATCAACACTACTATGCCTATACCCTACTTTAGATTAAATAAAAGTCTACCTAGATTCTCTTTTGTTACTCGACATGCAATTAAAGGTTTCTTGGGGGGACAAGGTAGATGGTTATTGGGGAGTCTTAGCCTTAGAATAGGCACAATAAATTCCCCACCCCTCACTTGCAATCGCAGTCAGTGCAATAGGTAAGCAAATAAGAAAAGTTTAAATGAGTAAAATATAGTAGCAAGAAAAGATAAATGGAAATTAAATAACGATTTAAATTGTTGGTTGAATAAAGCACAATAGTAAGTAAAGATAAATGGAAATTTAGTTTACTGGTTGTTGCATAACAAGGGGTGAAAAATAAAGGTAAATTTACATTATTGTTTGTTGCAAACACAACAATAAGTAAATTAGTTTTAAATTGTTATTTGTTATGAATCACAAGAGAAAATAAATGAATTTTAAGCTGTTGATTATGTTGGGATATAGCAGATAAATAAACTATAATGGATGAAACTTCTACTATATAAGGATTGGTATATAGAGATAAAGAACAAAAGGGTTAGAAGAAATTTTAAACTTACTGCATATGTATAGATCTATGCAAAGGTATGTAAACAAAAAACAAATCGCCATTCATTAAATAAAGAAAATTTATGTGAATCTTACAAAAATAAAAATAAACATGAATGTGAAGGATGAAAAAATGTTTTTTACAAAATTCTTGTGAGTCACTCCATTTCCAACCTCTTTCAAATTTGCATGGTGAAAGAAAATAAATAAATAAATATATCCAGGTATATATAAATTATCACCCATTAAAACTTCAGATCTGTAAACTTAATAAAGAAAGGATTCCCATATCTTCATTGCATAGGCAAATAAAATCTACCAAAAGAGAGTTGAAATACATTTCAAACAAAAGAAAAACAATATATGTATTAACATGAAATAAAAAAAGAGGCGGAGAGAAATAAAACTGAAAGGAGTATTGCATATGATTTTAATAATAAAAATTAACATTGAGAGAGTGAGTTTTCTACTAGTTTCCATCCACCTCCCAATTGCCTCTTAGTTGCAAACTCACCTCTGCCGCTATTCCTTTTCCTCTCAACTGGAAAAAAAAAAAAGAAACTAGCAAAAATGAAATCGTATTGGAATGGCAAGGAACTCAAAGAAATGGTTTAAATGAAACTCGCAACCTTTTTTCTTTCTTAATTTATTCCTTGCAAAGGTTTCACTTGAAACTTTTGGTGATGATTTTAGGATTGTCTCCACTGCCCCGTCCTCCTTCTGTCAGGTTGTAACAGTTGGGGATTGTAGAGAGGTTATCGGTTGCCATTATGACCATGTTCATAAATATAAATGCAAGATCCAAGGCATTGAGGCATTTATTATCTAAACATAATTAATAATAATAATAATGCCAATGTAGATTAATATTAGTGAAGCTAAATAAAATTCAGTTATGTTAATATTAATATTGTCACCTCCCTATAACAATCATTTCATTAACATTAATGGAATCAAAATATATTTGCCTTAGTCGTAAATGAAAAATGACATTTATTTATGATATAGATAATATATCATTATTGATCTTATATGTTCTACAAAACAATGGTCAGGATTAAACATCGTGCACACTAAGCTTTGATAGCTTAGGTGGCAGATGTGGGCCCGATCCTATCTCCAGCGTCCGTTCCCGTTTAAACAGTAATCACCGTTGGCATTCGATTTCAAACTGTTCCCGCGTGAAGTTCAGTGGATGTCTGTAAGCATTTGTTAGAATAAAACATTTCTCATAAAAGGTCTTTTTTTGTGGCAGCTTTGACTGCAATGATGACAATGGGAGCTTCATAATCGGGTATGGACATCCATTGCCAATCTGCATCCCCACTTTAGTAGCCTGCTTAACGATGTTGTGACCAGCAACTCTACGCTTGTAATTGATGCGCTCTTTGCAAGTTATGACAGATTTGAGGACTTATGCTTTCCATCGTTTAGCAAAAAATATACTTTGTCTTTCCTTTGAAAAGAGACATTTACAACAATATGATTTCTTGGTACGTACTTATTCAATCTTGTGATCATAAATTTCAGCTCCACGCTTTTTTTTTTGGGTATAATTTAGAATTTTAGTTTCCATGAAAATTTATTTCTAATTAAAATTTTAAATTATTTTAAAAGACTTTTAATAAATTTATATGAATGTAAATATATAAGTAAATTTATAAAAAAAAATGAAAAAAATTGGTGTGAAGGTTTATAAGACAAGTTTATCTTTCTTTATTCAAATTATATAAATAAGTTAATAACAAATTATTTTTTATATGTTTTTCATAATAATTTTTAAAAATAGTATAGAAACAGAAGTCACATAACAAAAAGTAAGATCAATAGTCTATAATATTTATTTTGTCTTTTTCTTCTCCCACACATAAATAGATATTTATTCATCATTTACTAAAACTATTTACACATTGTACACTTAAAACACCACCACCCAATGCTTTGCACCTTAAATCATTTTGTACATGCTTTAACATGGTCAAGCTACATTCTACTAAAAAATTAATTTGAGCTACATATCTCATAGTAAATACATAATTGAAAGCTTGAATATGTTAAGAATCTTGACTATCATACTTAAGATAGAAAATTGATTTGTTGAGTATGCATATATTATGTAACGATGATGCAACATGTCAATTTTTTATTATCAATCTGTCTTGTTTCTTATCAAATGTTTCCTAATTCTTTACATCCAAAAAAAATTATTTAGGTAGCAAAGATTTACTTTTCCATCACACCAATATGCTCAATTCAACACTTATAGTCCACAAATTTTATGTGTGACATGATCTACATATATGGTCACAAGATTTATTACAATATTCTAACTCTATATCATAATCATTCTTGGCATTTTAAATTGTCTAAGTTGTTAATTTTGTTTTCATGTCAATTATGCAATAAGATATTAAGGATTTTCAAAAGTATTTATTATTTCATATCCACATTCACATAAAATATCAAAATATTAATTAACAATTAACAAATCCAAGGATTAGTCATTACACAACTTTTGACTTGATATTTTCTAGGTAAAAATTAGTCATAAGTTCTAAGCATCGTGATTGAGAAGATACACAAACATAAGTTAAAACAATGTACATATAAATTAGTAAAGCCATTTACTTACACTATTTTTAAAATATCATAATATAAATACACTTTTGTAATAAAGAAATGTTAAATAAGTATGTGTAGTCAAATGTAAACATAGGGTCAATTATGATAGGTGAGTTTTACTAGAATTTATATTTTGACATATCTTGCCACATCATCTTAGATCCAATGTTGACACTGATTTGAAGACATCATTTTGCACTCGTCTTCAACATTTTTTTAACTTTATCGCAACTGATTTGAAGAATTTTAATTGTGCCACTTCAACACTATGTGTCTGGAAGGTGAAAATCAAGACTCCTCTGAATTTCATGTCTAAGTAATTGTGTTCATACCATTTATACTTGTAGGTTTAGTTAGTGTATGCTACATTTGTTGTTTGTTATGTTCTTCTACATAAGTTATGATGTGAAAATATTACATTTTAAAGATAGAAAAATGTATTGTTTGTAATGGTAAAGTCTTACATTTTGTAGATAGATAATTATGTATTATTTTTGTGTTCTTTTATAGTCTTATATTCCATAAAAAAATAAGAGGAATAACATAGTAGTTTAGAAATATAAATAAAAATAATTAAAGGAATTTCATTTCATTATAACAAAGTTTAAATAGTTTTCATAGATTACATTAGCAATATTTATGTAAATTATAATTTTAAAACATTTTTCTAGTTAAAGTTCCTTTCAAGCATAAGCATTCTTTATTTGGTTTAACATTTTGTATTAAAATTAGACACCTGAATTTCTTTTGTAGATAGCCTCAAACACCACCTTGGTTGATATGACATTAACTGACTAAAGTGACAGACTTGATGATACCTTATCAATCTTTCTCACCTTTAATTTTATGATTATTAGTTATTTACCAAGTGTTTATATCTTGTTATTTGTAAAAAAATTGTAGTTTAGATGTTAATTGATATAATCACCTATTTTAAATTAAATCATCCATTACTAAACACAAAACTACCTCAATGAATTTGATCTATTTGATGATTCTATTATAAGTAAAACTAGTGATTTTGTGTGTTAATTTTTCTCACAAATCTTTTGCATGCATTCATTCTTGCACTAAGTTTGGCTTATAAACTCTTTATCTATTTGTGATAGAATGCACCTAGCCTAGAAAAACTTTAGTTCTCTTTGCTAATTATGGTTCATATGTTCTAATCAATTGGAAAAATATTTATAGGGATCTTTTGAGTATTTTTTCTTTCATTTTAAAAATCTTTCCTTCCATCATCTACATGTGTAGTAGAGAATTTGAATTCTTATTTGAGAAAATTATATCAGGAGTCCAAGTATTTTTTCATCCTTCCTAAAAAAAACTACACGTAACCTTTAGGCTTCTCAAAATCACCATTTTTTTTTTTAGACTGTAGGAATCGGGTAGCACGACCCCCTATAAACTACAGTGCGCCTGGTAAACTTTTTAACGTGACCGGCGGCGTCAAAATCACCATTTTTATCAACTTCAAAGATTCAAAATAAATCACAAGTAATATTATCCCCTTTATTTTATGTTCTTTTAGTCCTTGTGTTTTATTTCATACCTTCATTCTATTAGGAGTCTCCATAGTTGGGAAAAGAAGAATACTATGTAGTTGGGTCTCCAAGGACTTATTTATCACTGTCAATAATCAATTCTACATCTTGAATTTTTTTGTATCTCAAGTGTTGAATTACTTTTAAATTAACCAAAGAAATAAAAATAAATATTATATTTCTTATTGATTGATTATATTCATTCTTTACATGTTTCTTATTCAAATTACATTTAAAAAAAGGAAAAAAAAGTATTGCATTGATTTTTACATTAGATTCACCTTTTTAGCATATGATAATATTTTTTCATATGCATGCAAACATATATAACAAGAAAAATACCCAAAAACATACTTCATTTTTCTACTAGATAATTTAGGCTTAGGGAGTCGTACCTCGTAAAAATAAAAATAAAAAGATAGAGTGCATGCCCTTAAAATAGGGGTGCTTCAAAAAGGACCTTAAGGATCATCACGAAAACTAATATAGTTTTTCAGGTTTTACTACCACCTTTGACATGGGAATGCAAAACCATGTTAGAAGTTACCATCTCCAACCACAATCTTCAGATTTAATTCTTCTTTAGTTTTAGGATCCTCTAGGTTAGAAGCACTCTTGTAGCCACACCCAAAGGAAGATGAACCATAACCATTCAAAAGAGGAGAAGGCTCACCATCAATCAAAGCCTTTTTGCTTCCATTCTTTGAGATCGACTTAGAGTCCAAGTGAACCTCATCATGCGGTTCATCCTAGGAGGTAGATGAAATCTCTTTTTCCATAGAATAATGGTGTGGGGAAGCATCTTTCCGCCAAGTGGCTTGACTATCAATTTTGCATTTAGTACAAGGTGCAACCAAATGGCCGATGTTGAACCCCTATGACAATGGAAAGACAAACCTTCATAATCCAATAGTTGCTTCTAGCAACAATTTGCTATTTTGAAGGAAATATCAACTCATAAGCTTTTGGAGATATCCATCTCAACTAGAAGGAGACCATAAGTGGTATGAAATTTTTTTCGGATCTTTCATCGACATCTAAGAATTTTCCAATTGAATTACAAATTGATTCAAAGCAGGAATCAAGCTAGAATTGAAAGAGAAGGTTTGGAAGTCTAACCCATGGATACTGGTATTTATTGAATGATTCAAAGGATGGATTGAAAGAAGGATGCCATGGATTGAGCATGAGCATATGTTTGTCAAAACCCCATAGGTAGTCACAAAGAACAGTGTTTCAAACCAAAATATTATCAAAAACTACCCAAAAAAAAAACTACCTGCACAGGGATAAATTTGCATCACTTTTTAAAATTGGAAGCCAATTGTCGGTAATCCATTTGTGAAGAATAGATAGGCATGGCCAAAAACCCTTGAATTTATTGATCAAACCCTTCTCAACAAAAAATGTTTTTTTTCCACCACTTCCCTACTAACATCCTCACCCGAATCTATAGTTAGAGATGAAGAGGGGCAGCAAGGAGAGATAACAATTCGGGAGACACCAGAAACCAGGGTATCTACACCCTTATATCTGGTTGGAGACAGAGAGCCATTTACCTTTTGATACGCTGGCCCTAAGTCTGGACACAACCAACCAAATGCCCCTTAAAGGGACTTCACTGAGGATGAAGATGCCCCCACCATTGAAGATCCAAGAGCACCATTCATAGGAAGGGAGATGTGAGCAGTAGTTTTTGAGGATTTTGACAGTGTTATAAGGAAGTTCTATCGATTCACAAAAACATACTTCATTTTGAGTAGATGTAAACATTTATATTTAATTCATTTAAACATAAAAAAAAATATAATTTTTTTAAAAAATATATATCTTAGCTTGATTATTTACTGGTTATCTCATCATCTATAATTCAAAACATTTACATTAACAAGAATTCAAATTCATTTGAAAAACACATGAAAATTAATCCATTTGCATTATTATTTCAACATTTACATTTTTTTTTATACAATAGGAGCGTCCCTGCGACTCAACCCAACAACCTGTATCTTGGGTACCTGGGATGAGCTAGGGTGAAACTAGTCCCCTACGGGTAATATCCCTCATCTGCAAGAAGTCCCGCCTCTCAAACCTAGGAGCAGAGTTGAACCTGAGACTAATGGGGAGCAAACCCACTGCCCAAACCAATTGTGCTACCTATGTGAGTTTTCAACATTTACATTAATTTTGAATTTTCATTACAAACACCAAAACCCATGAAAATGACAAATAAAAATCATAGGACCTTTCCATTCAATAATCAAACATCAAAAAATGCACACACAACTTGAGATATGTATATAAATTAAAGTCAATCAAAAGCACATAAGTGTGAGCTTAAATAGTCACACTTTATCTCTTTTTATCATGCTTGGAATATCATGCCTCTTTCTCTAAGAGTAAGAGAGGATTGGGTGGAAATTATTTTAAGAGAGTTGAGGGTGAATTTACCAACCTCACAATCACTAAAGAGGAACAAGTTCAAATATTAGAACAAATCTAATATGAAAATTTGAGTTATTAGGAGTAATTGAAACTTATTTAAATGGTATATTTAAGTGAGAGACTACGTGTTTAGATGCTCTACTTGAATCTATTATAAAAACTTCAAAAAAATCTACCAAGAAGCCATCACCTCATGAACAACAACATATGCCCACATCAAGCCATCACCACACCCCAACCAAATATTTCTTCCATCCAAAGGGTATTCATTCCTTATGAAGAGGGTGGCCCACTTGACTTCCTATCATTACACCTATTGTTGCCTCACAAACAACACTATTTCACAACCTATCCAACCAATGTGGACTACACATGTGCTTACTACTAATGGTTCACACATAATAGTGGTAAGTCAAATTTGACGACCATAGGAAGATGGACAAAAAATAGACCAAAAACTCCCCTAAAGTTGGAAGCAATTTGCATGTAATTCAAAATAGTAAAAATCAATCAATATAACCAAGGGTCATAGGCCAACATATAACTACCCATTTGAATATTAGACATCATTATAACTTGACTCAAATCTTGAAAACATGAAGGATAAAATTAAGCAAATGAAATAAAACTTTCAAGCCTCAGTGACAAATGATGCAACACTATGCATGAGAAAACACACAACCCATCAATAATTGATCCAATAAAGGAACCTAAGACCATTGAAGGTTCGTGTAATATTTAACAAGGCATAAACCATGCTAAAATAATAGTCTACACTGTAACATTATTCAAGATTTGAAATGAGAGAAGGGAAAAATATTATAGAGAAAGGACTTCAAGATGTGTACATGTTAAATTTAAGGATGGAAGTATACCTGATTGCACCTTATATTTTGATATCTTTGAACATTGGCATATGTAAATAAAATTGAGTAAAGTTCCCCACTAGTGCTATAAGAATAAATAAAAAAAATTAGTTGATACATAGTGATGTATTTGGAGCTATGGCTATTCTATCATTAAGTAAAACTCTATTTCATGTATAAACTATTTCTTGAGGAAAATCTTGGTATTTTTTCTCAAATAAAAATATGAGGCTTTTAGTAAATTTAAGGAATTAAAGGATCTCGTGGAAACTAAATAGAGAAGAAGATAAAGGTGTCAAACATATGTAATAAAAATTACTTGCACAAGAGAATAATAAAATAGGAAATAAGTTACAAATACTTGACAATACTCAATAATAAGCCACTTCAAGGGGTAATACTCCAAAAGTATCTGGAATAATAACATAATTCACAATAAGATGATGATACACTAACCAATGTAACTCCTATATATATACCATACTTATGTCATGGATGTCACCCATGCTAACCTATCAACTTTTATAAAATTACATAAATGATCATATAATTGAACTAAGGGTTATGATATCCACAAGTTAGCCACACATATCCCAATATAATCAATGAGTTAAGGGCATAGCATAACCCCATTCTCAAAGAAGTGTTTTCCTTAGCATGGATAAACTATGAATGCTTTTGTGTGAATTCACAATCTGATGATGATAAACTAACCACTGCACCTCCTATATATATACCATACTTATGTCATGGATTGCACCCAAACTAACCTAACAACTTATATAAAATTATATAGATGATCATATAACTTAATTAAGGGTTATGCTAGCCACAAGTTAGCCACACATATCCCAATACAATCAATGAGTTAAGGGAATATCATGCTCCCTTTTTTAAAGAAGTATTATACTCAACATAGACAAATTATGAATGCTTTTCACATATAGCTTCTTTGATGAGATAATTCTTCTAGTTGATCAAATAATTTGTAATCACCCTTGACCACAACCTCTTAGTGCATGTTTAAAGGATCACCTCAAGTTCCAAAATCATTTTGTCCTCATCTTCAAGATCTTGTAAATCTATTTGGGTTAAAACTCTTTGTCCAATAAATTTTTCTTTTTGTGACCACATATCCATTGATACCAAATTAATTAGTTCAATTCTAGATATAAGGAATCCATTGTGACCTTCTACCCACTTGAAATTTGATGTACATAAAATAATAATCCATTTGATTCACCTAAGTGGATCCTTGCAATCAAACTTATGCATATCCACCTTCCACAATAGCTTCCAAGATCCAAAGTGAATGCTAGCATTTGGATCAAGATTAGCTTATCCAAATAATCCACCTTGATTGAAGGAAACATAGAGTTGTGCATTTGGTTTTAAGATTGATATCTTCTAGATAGAGTCTTGGAGATAATATATTAAATTTAGACTTGATGCTATCCATAACTCCTTTCATTTCAAACTTAATACTTGCCATTGCTCCTTTCATTTTGAATTGTGCATTCTATATACCATCTTCTTGATGGTGCAATTGTAATTAAATGAAGGAAACATCACATTTGAAGTCACCCCTAATCTAAACTCTTAAATCTACATCATCTTTATTAGGAGTTTTTCCTAATGTATATGAATTCTTACCTCAACCTCTAATCTATGGCCCTATTATGATGCCTCTAAATAGTTTTGATAATAATTTATGCAAAGCAAGTCAAAATAAGCTATTTTTTGTCATCTTATCTATGCCTAGAATTCACTTGTGAAAAAATATCCAAAAAATCACCATTTTATAATAGCTCTTTTAAAACTATTTTAATTAATCTCATTTAATAATATCTCTTTTAAAAAATAGCCCTGGGAGTAAATTTGGTTGAAAACCTAATTTTATAATAAATCTTCTAAAACTATTTTGATTAATCTCAAATTTGGATTGTTGTAGTTACAATATGTCCTTGATTAGCCTCCAACATTAAAAAAAATCCAAATTGAAAGAGATATATACTTCATAATCCAGCCTCCTAAATAAAAAACACCTTATTTATTGCCTTTTGGATGCCAAGACCATGCTTTGAGACCACTTGTAATGAATTTACATGCACACAAGAAGATTAGAATAGAAAATAAGCTACAAATACTTGATAATATTTGATAATAATAAACCAGTTTGAGGGATAATACTCCAAAAGTCTCCAATAACAACACAATTCACAATATGATGATAACAAACTATTGACATGTAAAAATGACCTAACGCATATCACACATCCTGAATGACATTTTTTCATCATCGACATCATTATCACTAATATCACTATATTTCACATCATTTACATCAAATACCCCATTTTCCTCTATTAATTGAATAATCTTTAAATTATTTAATTAATTCACTATTTCATCATTAAACTAACTTTATTCCTCTTGATTAATTAGATTAACACAAGTTACTTAATTATGTCACTAATATACCCTATTCTCCTAAATTGATTAAATTGTTATTTCTTAATAATTTAATTAAATCATTTTCCCCTCTCTAAACTTGAATAATTAAATTAATTATTCAACATTGTTCAAAAAGGTCAACAAACAAACATAACTTTATTTGTTAAAGTCAAACATGACTTGCACGTTCAACTCAAAATACTAATAAATTAATTCAATTAATTAATTGTCTTCAACTCTTTTATGATTGAGCAAATTGCGACCACTGACTTCTCACTCTAAACAATTAACTAACTCATCTATTCTCCAATCCTACTGATTTCCTCAATCCCACTAACCACTCAACCTGATTTTCCACTCCCGCCAATTATTCCAATCTAAATTCAATAATCCTTCCAATCTATTTCCTCTCAACAGTTTTGAACCGTTGATCAAGATTTTTTACTATGAAATCTTGATCGTTCATCTCCAAATAGGAAATCTATAAAACAATCCTCTACCTTCTCACAAATCATCTAGAATCTTCATAGCAAAGCGTTGATCAATTATACCTTGAGTGTTGGATATTCCACCATTGCCACCCATGCATAGTTTGTTTTCATTTGTTATTGTCTACTAGTACACCGTAGGATATGATTTATTTGGTTGGTTTAATTATGTTGTTGTTTCATAGCATAATATAGAATTTGTTGAACCTGCCATTATTGGAATTTACACGGGTTCTCTCCATCTTATTGTATATATACATGATTTCAATTCAATGGAAGATAATTCGATTGCTCTCCAAATGACAATATGGTATGTAAGATCCAGAGTAAATCATGTAGAGATAAGGAAAGATAGATCATGGGGCATAAGATCAGTGATTTTGTTGATTTAATTGTATAAGGTGTAGATTCATCGGAGTCACTGTAGGAACTAAGCATTGAAGTGAATTGATTTGGAGAAAATAAAACATAGAAGTGTTTGATAGACATCTACTCTTTAGAGGCATGAATATTGCCACAAATTTCCTGATTGCAAGGCACAACAGGTGCATAAATCGGGCTCATGAACTCTTTCACAAAAATCATCGTATGGATGTTCCCTCACATGATGGAATGTGAAAGCATAGTCAAGGCGCGGATCTGTGGTGCTGAAAGTCTCAAACTCCGATTTGTTTTGTGCTTGCTGCTCACACGATTACAAGGAACTCGCGACTGAGAAGCAAGGAAAGGAGGCAGTCGAGGCATATTTTATTGACCAGTTCAAAGATTATATATTCGTTTGACTGCCATTTTCTTCTGACGGCGCCCTTGAGCAAATTTGAATCTGCGCAAGAGGGGAAGTGACAGGCGCGATCTCGTGAGGGAAGGAGATCTATGATTGATTGAGTGATTGGATTCACTTTGGAGGATCAACTACATCTATTTAGAGCAGTTGTGAAGAAATCAAATAGTAGATCGGGTATTTTTTTAAATCTTTGTATTTTTTAATCGGCTATCAGCCTGCTCAAGATCCTATTCTTTCTGCAACAACAATGGTGGGGAAATTTTTAATCATTACACATCCACGGTCTGTCTCCCACGATATTTATCAGGTTTAGTTTTGTAATTGATGTTTGATATATGTTTTTTTTTAGCTGGTTATATTCATTTGGTGGTTATCTTCTGCATTGGAGGTATTCAAGGCATTCTATGCAATTTGGTCTTTTTAAAAATAGGTTGAGGTTATACACTTCATTGATATTCCCATGTATGTTCAAATGTCAGATTTTGAGTATTAAAGAGTTGGGTTTTAGGATGAGTTGTTGTACACTACCTCTTGAAGTCATTTATTAGGGGTGGTTTTATTCAACTTAGTAATATTTATAGTGTTATGTTTGTTTCTATATTATTCTCTTCTCTGCAACAAAATGTTGATCTAAGTGACGAGAAATAGGACAAGAAAACATCTTATACTGCTAATACAATGGCAACTAGTTCTCCAAAATTTCTTCTACCAAATTCCCAGTTGCTACGTGGGAACAATTATTCTGCATGGAAAACCAAACTCAAAACTCAACTTGAGTTCGAAGAAGTTTGAGATGTGATCAATGGAACCACAACACATCATAAGATAGATGCTGATGAACATAAGAAATTTGATCAAGCCGATAGAAAGGAAAAATTGATCATTTTGTTTAGTGTCTCTAATGATGTTCAACCCTTTATCCGCAACTCATCCACAACCAAAGATGCATGGGACAAGCTCAAGATGGTGTATGAGGAAAATAATCAAGATAGTGCTCCCACATCATCACCTACAATAGATAGTGCTCCTATATTCAACATGGATAGGAAAAATGATGGGAATAGTCAATCTAATTCAACACCCACAAATATCAAAAGACCTAAGTGGTATACTAGTACCATTCGTGATGCTAAGCTAGATGGAGTTCCAGACACATCCACTTCAAGACTGAGAACTCAGAGTATGACTCACAATGAGGTAAATCTAGCCTTGATGACTTTAGTTGTTGAAAATTTTGAACCATCTACTATTCAGGAAGCACTAGAATCAAAACCTTGGAAAGAGGCTATGGATGCAAAGTATCAGTCCCTGATGAAAAACAATACTTGGGAGCTTGTTGATCTACCATCTGGTAATAAAGCAATTGGTTGTAAATGGATTTTTAAAACTAAGTATAAAGCAGATGGTAGTATAGATAAACATAAGGCTAGACTTGTAGCCAAGGGTTATGCTAAAAAAGAAGGGATAGACTATGAGGAAACGTTTGCTCCCACTGCAAAGATAAAAACCATTAGAATGATTTTTGCTTTAGTTGCCCAATTTGGATGGAAACTATACCAAATGGATGTTAAAAGTGCATTTCTTAATGGAGACCTTAAAGAAGTGGTCTATATGACCCAACCAGAGGGATATATTGCACCTGGTAAAGAAGAAAAGGTATGCAAGCTTGTCAAGTCCCTATATGGTCTCAAACAGGCTCCTAGAGCCTAGTGTATCAAAATTGATGAGCATTTTCTAAAACATGGTTTCACTAGGCATCCATATGATCCAAATCTCTACCTCAAGGATCAAGGGGGGATATTGTGATAATTATTGTATATGTGGATGACTTGGTTATCGCAGGCAGTTCAAAAGCATTGGTTGAAACATCCAAGAATGATCTTAAGAAGGCATTTGATATGATAGATCTCAAGCTACTATACTATTGTCTCAGCTTAGAGGTATGGAAAACAAATCACCATATCTTTGTATCACAGAGAAAATATGCCAAGACACTGCTTGAGAAATTCAGAATGATGGATTCCAAACCCATGTCTACACCTATGGAATCATGTTTGCAATTATCTGTTTTTGATTCTTCTCTTTAGGTGAATGCAACTCTATATCAACAAATGATTGGAGGTTTGATTTACTTGACTTATACTAGACCAAATATCAGTTTTCTTGTTAATTTTCTCTCAAGATTCATGCAAGAACCAAAGATGTGTCATTGGAAGCAGCAACAAGGGTCTTAAGGTATATACATGGTACAATGAATCATGGTTTGGAATATAAAAAGAATGATCAATTCTTCTTGATAGGATATATAGATGCAGATTATGTAGGTTCAATTGATGATAGGAAATCTACATATGGATATGCTTTCTTCTTAGGATCAAGACCTATTTCTTGGGGGAGTAAGAAGCAACCCATAGTTGCTCATTCTTCAACAGAGGCAAAATATCATGCAATAGTTTGTGAAGCAGTTTGGTTACGTCACATATTAGAAGGATTGCGGGTACCACAAAATCAACCTACCATCCTCTATTGTGATAATCAGAGTGTTCTTAAGCTTGTTTGTAATCCAATATTTCATGAACGAACAAAGCATACTGAAGTCGACTATCACTTCATACGAGAACATATTTTGCAAAACAACATTCAACTTCAATTCTGCTCCACATAGGAACAACGTGCAGATATCTTCATCAAGCCTCTTGCACGTGTGAAGTTTGAAAGTATTCAGGATTCTCTTATTAGTACTTTAAAGCAATGATGTAATAAGGGGGAATGTTGGATATTCCACCATTGCCACCCGTGCATAGTTTGTTTTCATTTGTTATTGTCTGCTAGTACACCGTAGGATATGATTTGTTTGGTTGGTTTAATTTTGTTGTTGTTTCATAGCATAATATAGAATTTTTTGAACCCACCATTATTGGAATTGACACGGGTTCTCTCCATCTTATTGTATATATACATGATTTCAATTCAATGGAAGATAATTCGATTGCTCTCCAAATGACAATATTGAGCACATTAACAGATATTATCACATTCTAGTTCACCATTTTACACACATTGAAGCTTTTGCAACAACAACAATGGAGGCTTTGTATTGAATCGAGCAATCCGACATCCAAACATCAATACAAACACAACTCCAACATGGGATGGTATATGTTTTAAAGTTTTGAATTCAATTTATGTTGTCTTAGGATTACATTACTTGATTTCATAATTTTAGAGCTTCATTTTATGAGTATTGCATATGGGATATTAATCTTGTTTGAATTAAGTTAGTTTGATTCATTTGCTTTGTTTTCCTATTGCTTTATTCCCCCCTTATGACACAAACTAACCACTATCTCCTATATATACTATATGTATGCCATGGATGCCACCCAAGCCAACCTAACTACCTATATAAGACTCTATATATTATCATATAATTTGATCAAGGGTTATACTAACCACAAGTCAACCATATATATCCCAATACAATAAATGGATTAAGGGCATAACATAATAGATAATAGTAGAGAGTTTTGTTTAGACAAATTTTGTAAGCAATTAAAAAACCAACTCCATATACACTACACAACATAATGGAGTTGCAAAGAGAATAGAGAGGGTGTTGATGGAAAAAACGAGTATACAATATAAGAGAATTGGAACTTGCAATGAATTTTATAGGTTTATGGAAAAATGGTATTAAATTTCTCTTAGCTTTTGTTTTGGTTGCTTTTGATAAAATTGAACATCAAAATGCAAAGATAACTTTTCTATATGGGCATCTTCTAGTTTCTTTGACCTCTCCTAATTGCATTGTTCAGGCTTAGCTGACAATTTTGATTCCTCTCCCTCATAAGTCTTTTAAGAAACTCTTTGCTTCAACTACATATGATTAACCACCTCCCCTTGATGCCACAACTTGATTCTAATTCTCTACTCTATTCTTTTTTTATTGTGAGTCATAATATATAACATAGTTTTTGATTGCCACTATTCAATATACATATTTTTATTGTAAAACTATCTTTTATGCTTTTTAAAATTTAATTAATAAATTTTTTAAAATAACTTTCCAATAAAAATAAAACCTAGCATTTGTTAACCCAATTTAAACCTCCCATTCTCCTACTCCCTCTATTGTCCACACTTGATCTGGGCCGACGAAGTCCTCCCCCGGAAAGCATGGGTCACATAAAGGAATTTAGGATGATTAATTATTAAAAAATAATTTGAATGGATTATTATGGTGTACTTTGGAAGTAGCAATCGAGGTCTAAGATTATCGAGAAGGCTTGTGGAGGAGAGTTGGCCTCATCCCAGGCATTGCCAAGCAGATAAAATGTACTTAAATCTCTTTCATTCCAACATTGAATTTTCAAGCAGGTAAGTTAATATAGAATTTGCAAGCTTCTGATTCAGGTTTTGGATAAGTGGCATATTATTAATGTTTTCCCATTGGCATGCTGCACAGACCATCTTATCTTCCGTTTTCTGTGACTTATTTACCCGTTTTGAGTATTGAAAATGCTGCACAAGTTATGATGGGATAGCCTGAGTGCCTGTACGTTATCCACAAAGTTATATCGTCTCTTTTTCTACTCGAGTCTCAAATTATAAGCTAGATTAACATTTAGCAGTTTCCCAGTTTATTTTTTCCAAACCCATGTAAACACGGGTAATAGGAATTCAAGAAGCTCAAGTCTTTTATAAAGAAACAAAATTAGGCCAATAGAGGATCACTTCCCGGTAATGGATGAATTAGGGTATTGCCTATAATGCCGTTTTGTGAAGGACATTTCAATATAGAATCAGGTAAAGTGAACTGGATCGTGTCAGTTTTTGAAAGAGCTCGCTACATACATAAAGGAAGTTGCATTATATCTTAGGAGAAATAAGTGTTCCAGGAACTAATAGTCTGTATTCTGTCATGATTTGTTTTTATTAATTTCAATTAATTCTCTTGAGGAACCCTTAGGTTACAAGAATTGTTTTTGTTGTCAGTTACAGTAGTAAAAATTACATTAAAAGCACGAATTCAGTCGAACTTTGGATTGTTGTGGGTCATAGAGCTGAATTGCTTTGAACGAAGTCACTTATCTATGGCCAGTATCTAAATGTCCCAAATTTTCTTTCGAGGCTCTTGGGCTTGGGTCATCTGTTTTACTTGTTTTATGAATCTGTATAGCCTTGTTATTTAAAGTTGATCAATATGCCTAACATGATCCAAATGAAAGTAAGCCACGCCTTCATGACACAAGTGCGACTGGGTGACTCGTTGAATAGAGATAGGAGGTTTTTATCAATTCCCACTGATTTTCAACATTTAAGTAGCCGGCATATTTGGAGTTTAAAGAGCCTCAGAACATTATTGAGACCGGTTAAAGAGATCAACAAGAGTGTTTTCTCACCCTTCATTAGAAATTCTTTAATAAGCTTTTCTGGATCAACCGCAAACAGAAGTAAACGAGAATCTTTGAATCATTATGCTAGACTTGTGACTGTTGGAATAAGAAAAGGATTACAAGAAGCTAGAGCTTCAACATCAGCTGTAGAAGAGAAGGAATTAAAGCATTTGGTAAGTGACTATGGATGGAGAGTGAGGCTTCTAACAATAGAAAAGGAGGAGATGGATGCAGTAGCAGATATTCAGTCTGCAGCCTTTTACAGTCCAGCCCCAATTTGGGACACCTTTTTCTACATGATTTTCAAGGTTAAGCCCTTTTAACAGACGATTTTGAGATGTTTATACATTCCATTTCTTTTTTGTTGTTTTGCTGATTCTGATGTCTTGGAGAAATATTCTATTTCGAACATTGTAGAAAGCATATTATGTTGTTAGAGTGTAAAATGGAGTGTGTATACTGTAATACACAGTCTCTGTATATTGGATACTGTGGTTTGGGCAATAATTGGTCATGTTGATTTAAATGTGGAAAAGTTGTGATATGTTCAGACTGTTCTCGATCAAAGAAACACTTTTACTTTATTTTATATATTGGTTGACATCTGAATTTTATTGAATCCTTTTTTGGAAGTGGGTTCTATTGAGTGCTCTAAACAATTGTTTAAAAGAGTATAATGTTGAAATTCTCATTTCACCCCCTTGGTATCCCTTAACAGGCGGAAGTACTTGGTGCTCTCCTGTACAAGCTCAGGAATTCACCACCAAACAGGTACGATGATTTTTTGAACAGGAACATGTGCTCATTTCTTTTCTTTTTCAATGTTATACTTATAACATGGTCTTTCATTCTCATTTCTTGAGGAAATCTGTTTCAATTTTTTTCTTGAAGTTGAGAGCTTGTGTGTATTTGAGAATTGTGTTAATTATTGTTTCAATCAGATTATTACTTTACTAGAATTGGTGATCTGAACAAGCTAGTAATTCAGAGGACAACACAGTAGTTGAAGAACTTAATTTATTATAAACAGCAGTTGACAAAACTCAAACAAAACAAGATTGACAATTACTGAATAGCTGAACAGAATAGATTCTTATATCAACTGAGACCTTATACAAAATGGGCAAACTTCATAGGAGAGATGTATGCCTTTTACAATGCTTAAATGCTTCAAATGCAACTATTATATAACTTTACACTATAAGATATAAAAAAGCTTACTGAAAATGAGAAATTATAATTATTGGTGAGAACTGAAGAGTCACCACACATGGTGATGACCTATGCCCTTGGAAGTTGAAATGGACAATCAGATAAGGATAAACTTATCAAAAAACTGAAAATGTTTGTTGGACTTATTCAATTTTGGTACCCCTGCTTGTCAGGGTCAATACACCTAGCACATTACTCAAAATTCAAAGATTGTATTTGTGTAGGAAAGTTTAGGTCATGAACTAATTAATCTGGGTTGGACCATAGCACAAGCATGATCCAATAGTCACACTACTAAATTCTGCTCCAGAGAGCCCAAAAACTGCAAACTAGTAAACTACAAAAGCATAAAAAATTTCAAAAAAATAGATTCATGAAAATATTCAGAATTTCTGTCCAAAACTGCCAGTTTGATGATCTCAGATGTTTTCTGGATTGACTGGGCCATTATGCTTCTCATTATTTTTGGGAGGCTCTGTTACCAATGCAATTTGGAGATTGAGTTCTCTCGAGTCTTAACAATGGAATTCATTTATCTACAGTGAGTTAACACAGCAACAAATCTGAAGCTAGATTTGAATGAAATCTATGTTGGCTGTTTAAGTTGCTTACATGGAAATCAATGTCTTTTTAATGTTAGAGATATTGAACTTGGTTTTCTGTTCATAAGACTGCCTTCAAGTCAAATGCAACTTTGGCATCTGCTACCGTAATATGTTTTACTACTTCTCTGGCAGCCTTTCAGAGTCATTATATTTAAACTAGGATTGCTTCAATGCTTGTTGGACTGATTCAGAAATTGGCAAGATATAGAACTGTAATGACTGACCCCAAATTATTTTTTTTCTGATTTCAAGCTTGCTGTTTGAGTGCTTACTGAGAATGTTTTTTGCAAGTTCTTCATATGCCACTCATTGTTTTAACATGCCACATGATAGATGACATATATGCAAGAATAACACTTGAAAACATGCTAGAAAAAGATAATTTTCAGACTAAGAATGCTCAGATTTAATAACAAAAATATTCTGAGATTACAATGTATTTTCAGACTTCTTAAACAATTAAATCAGACTCAGAAATGTACGTTTTCAGACCTAGAAATGGTGTCTTAACAGCAGATTACACTTTCAGAAAATGCTTTGTAACATCACCAACAAAGGGCTTCAAACACCATTGACTTATCACCACCAAACGTCCTTTCCAACTCCCTTAAAGTGCAGATTTCTGAACATCAAAATCAGACCCAGAAACTTCTAAAACACACCAAACTGGGCGCTTAGTAGTGAAGGGCGATTTGCTTCATAAATCAGTATTGCCTCTAAAAATTCATGTGAATATATGTACTGAAGTGCCTTGACTAGGAGAATGCACAGAACCAATACCCACGTTGCAAATAAAATCAGATAATGAGTTATGAGCCAAAAACCAGGTTCAGGTCCAGATGCTAAAGTCCCCAAAAAATGATGAAATCACTCCCAAACTCCTTGAAATCCACGCCAAAACGAGATTAAGCCATCACAAACCAAAACCAAACTGAAACACATCAAAATGCTCAAAGATCTTCATTCTAAATGACTGAAAAACTACAACTTGAAGCTCAGGTTGTGACTTCTAAATGGAACCACGCTTTCACTGTCTATGGCAGGTCTTGCACTACCGAAACCAGTCCAAGATGTCGAGGGTTTTCATCCTCAACACTCTCTTTCAAACCTCCTGGTGAAAAACCAACAGCATCTCCTTATGCAACCAAAATCATCCATAACCAAATGAAGCCTCCAAATGAGCTTATAAAGCTTCAATAAGAAATTAGGGTGAAAATTAAGTTTGAATTAAAATCCCTCCAAAATACTGCGCTCCTTTTGCTATGACTTTATTTTAAATTTCATTTTTAAACTTCATTTTACTCCTCCTAGGCGTCCTGCTTATAAGGAAACTATTTGCACTTTTGTAGCCTTCCAAAACGACTTAAAGTTATCACTTAGGCACCAAGGTACTTTTTGTTGAAGTTCATGTACAGCGTCGGTCATTACTTCCAGCCGGTATCGTTTACTTAATGATAATAAATTAAATAATAGCCCAAAGACTTTAATTTATAGAGACATCAAATCTTGAAGAGGCACGATTTATTGAAGGTGCGATTTGTTAATGAAGCCGACATCATGATTAGTAAAGAGGCACGACTTATATGGAGGCTGACTTGTTGTTCAAGGATGTGATTTTATAGAAGAGGCGCATCTTTCTATGTTGGCAGACTTGTGTTCTTGAAGGGTCACGTCTCCCTTCCATATTGTATATATAGCTGATGGTTCTCTCATTGTTATCATTCATTCATTCATACATTCATATTTTGTAAGTGCGAGTTCCTCTTGAAGGCAGATCGACTTGAGTTAGAGGCTGAGTTTATCATCTGTAGATTGCAGCTTATTGTTTCTGTAGTTGCATCAGATTGTGGTGCATATTATAGGCCTTCTTATTGGCCTCTATTGTAAAGGAGACTTCATTGTTGATTCAATATATAAGTGATATATTGTTGCTGGGTTTTTCTCCCTCAAGAGGAGGGTTTTCCTAGGGTATCTGCTATGTTATTTTGTCTGATTTGAATTAATTTTCTGTGCGTTAAATCTGATCATAAAACTAACATGGTATCAAAGCGGGTTTGAGGAGATCGTGATTAGATTTGTCCTTACAGAGATACTCTATTCTCTTATTTATATTTCTTTGTCTATCTATACTTTAGTCAAGATGGTGAATGGGCTTAAGGTTGAGGATAGACTCAAGGGAGCATCCAACTTCACATCATGGAGGTTCAGGATCATGCTCACCTTGCAAGAGAATGACTTGGCTGAGTTTGTGGAGACCAAAGTTCCCGAACCTGAGGAGGAAGAAGAGAAGTTATGGTGGAGGAAGAAAGATATCAGGGCAATGAAAATGTTGGTTGATTCTGTCAAGGATCATATCGTTCCCATTGTCTCTAAGCTGAAGACGGCGAGAGACATGTTCAAAACATTGGAAGAAATGTACGAAATCAACAATACCAGCTAGGCACTTGCACTGAAGCAACAACTACATGTGAAGATGGCAAAAGGAGAATTAGTGATTGCCTACTTCATGAGGATTTCGGATTTGAGAGATCAACTCTCGACAATTGGTCATGTGGTTGACGACAAAGACTTGACCATGCTTGCTCTCAATGGTCTTCATTTGTCTTGGGAATCCTACATTCAAGGAATCAATGCAAGATAAAAAATGCCTAAGTTTGATCGTCTAAGGGCAGACTGCATTCAAGTGGAGTCAAGGTTGGTGGCTAGAGGTGTTGGTCAAAGTTCAAAGAATGAAGATATTCATGTTCTCACCTCCCATGCTTCAAAGAAGAAAGGAAAAGATGGAAAGAAAGGATTCTTCAAGAGGAATTGAGATAAGGGAAATGATGATGCTCCCGCATTCAAGAAGAAGAGAGATTTGTCCAAGATCCAATGCTTTAGGTGTGATAAGTTTGGCCACTTTGCTAAGCATTGTCCATCTAGACCTAAGCAACAAGCCGCCGTTGCAGATGTTGATGATGCTTCTCCGTAGAAGGATTCATGTGAATATTTGTTCTATTCGGCATTGTCAAGCAATGTACCTACAGACACCAACACTTGGCTGATCGATAGTGGTGCTTCTCGACACATCATTGGTTTTAAGGAGCACTTATAAAGCTTGGTGGAGAGAGATTCTTCCGAACAAGTCATTATTGGAGATGATGCTAGCTACTTCGTGAAAGGGATTGGGACCTCTACTCTCCATTTGGATTCCAGCATTACACTATAGTTAAGTAATGTCCTTTATGTTCCAGGAATCAAGTGTAATCTTATCTCCATTTCAGCTCTAGAAGATAAAGGATATCAAGTTGTCTTCTCCAAAGGCAAAGTACTTGTGTGGATGGAGAATTCCAGTTTCAAGGATGCTCAAGTAATTGGTGTTAGACATGAAAGCCTTTATAGTCTATGCTCGTGTCCACTTCAAGCATTAGTTCATGATTCTTCAAGCTTATGTGATCTTTGGCATCGAAGATTGGCTCACCTGCACTTCTGAGCCTTACCTATCATGGAGAAGATGGTTACGGGTCTTCCTAAGTTCAATCAGGAGCATGAAGGAACCTGCAAAGGTTGTGCAATGGGTAAGAATACAAAAGCTCCATTCCATAGTAGAGAAAGTAGATCTAAGTGTATTTTAGACATTATTCATTCTGATTTATGTGGACCTATGTTTGTTCCTTCTTCGAGTGGTTTCTTGTATTATGTTCTTTTTATTGATGACCACTCTAGAAAGACTTGGATTTATTTTTTGAAAACTAAAGAGTCTGAGGAAGTGTTAGAAAGGTTCAAGGAGTTCAAAGCTCTGGTAAAGAATCTTTTCGGTAAAAGAGTCAAGGTCCTCAGATCCGATAATGGAGGACAATACACCTCTGGCAGCTTTCAAAATTTTTGTGTTGTTGCTGGGATTAAGAGGGAGTTTTGTGCCCCCTATAATCCTCAACAGAATGGTGTTACAGAGAGAAAGAACAGGACAATCGTGGAAGCAAAAGCCATGATCCATGACTAGGATCTACAAACCTTCCTATGGGCAGAAGCTTCTAAGACTGCAGTATATATTCAGAATAGAAGTCCTCACAAGGTCTTGGAGAATATGACTCCGAAAGAAGCCTTTACAGGAAAGAAGCTAGAGGTTAGTCATTTAAGGATCTTTGGATGTCTTGTCTATGTTCATGTTTCAAAGGAAAAGAGAACAAAGTTGGAGCCTTCTGGCAAGAAGGGAATATTTGTGGGCTACAGTGAGACTTCAAAGCCTATAGGATATACATTCTAGGTCAAAAGATGATTGAGATCAGTAGGGATATTACATTTGAGGAAGATGTTGCATTCAGGAGATCCAGGGGTACTCATATGGAGATCGATAATGAAGAGTCTCCTTAGGATATGGAAGTTGACCATACTCCTGAGATTCAGATGGAGATTTCAGATTCAAAGGAAGATGTTGATCCAGTTGAGCCCTTAGAACCTACTGATGGGCCTACCGATATAGTGATTAGGAGAAAAAAACCTCTTTGGGCTAGGCAAACTATGCAAGAGGTCAAAGGTTCGCAACTAGAGGTACATTCGAGAAAGTAAAAGGCCGATAAGTTCTCCGCTTATGTTGCCTTGATGAGTCGATTATTGAATCCGAGCCTTCCAACATTGAGGGAAGTGTCTAGTCAACAGGTGTTTGAGATGCTATGTCGAGGAGTACCAATCAATTCTCAAGAATGATGTTTGGGACATTGTTCCTAGACCCGAAGGCAAATTGTTACATCCCGATATTATAGCTACTATTGTATAGGGCAATTGATTGTAATGTTTGAATCTTGATGATGAATAAAACATGGTTGATCTCGTTATTAAATGAATGAGTTATGTTTAAATGATGGTTTCATTTGATTGTTACTTCTAAATGATTTTGTCTTGATTAAATATTGCAAACAATTATGGAATAATGTTATTCTAACTTATGAGATGTTTTTACCTTGTTATGAGCATATGACTGCCGATGTCATGTCATGATGTGCAGGTATGAAGACTGTACCTCCGGACAGAGGAGAGACATCATTCGGGGAGGAACTTGGTCGGGTAAACAGTAACGATTACCAAATTGAGCATACACACACATACTATAGAATGAGTAAGCCAAGTCTGTTTGTCGAGACAACGGTAAGTCATCCATAGGCTTAGGGAATCTGGTTACTTCTTTGTGCTATCTGAATGATGATTACTTATGCCTGACTTGTTGTGTTTTAATCATGTGTGAGAATATGAATGGATAGGTCAGGCAAGTACGTGTATACATGTATGTCATGTACACATATCCATATGTATATACATATCGATACATACGTATGCTTGGCAGATGGATATGCCATACGTATGTATCGACATGGTATACAAACACATATGCATACAGGATATACATGTATATACCTACTCACGTTACCTATCGCCTGTGTATAACGATGCTATTATTATTATATTTGCTTGGGATTTACATATTTACATATTTACACAATGACGTAAAATGTATACTGAAAGTACGCTGACTGGCTCGCAATATACATGTTTAACGTTTAGTACGTATAAGTGTAAATATTTATATATTTAATCGTATATTAATATATATTTATATTATAATATTACTAAATATATATGTATGTATATATAATCTAATATATTTAAATATAAATATTTAAATATTTATATACACATACATATGTATTAAAGTAAATATTTTTATAATGGAAATATATATTTATATATTAAATATATAAATCAAAGGATTTGGAAATTAAGTAAATAATACCTTGAGTAATATTTAATATCATGGTAAAATTATTAAATTAGTTTTAAATGAAGTCTTATTTTAAAGCTTTATTTAAAACGTATTAATTTGTGAAGAGCAAATTCGAATAGAAAATAATTGAAGATTTCATTTTTAAATAATGACACCTCTTTAAGGCATAAAATAAATATAAATTTCGTTTTAAAACTATGCTGAAACTATGAAAGAGAAAATAAAACAAAATGAAAAACGTTTTCATGAAAATCGCGTGAGGAAGATGCGCGCAGGAAGAAAAACGCGTCTGAAGCGCGTGGGCAAAGAACGGGTCATTGATAAATGGTCGAATACTAATTTCATGGCAGAAATAACGACGTGGGAACATTTTAAGCCTTGACCTTTTCATCTGGAATGAAACCTCCTGATTTATTGCTACAAAATAACCTAAAATCTGTAAACGCGTTGAGCTGTCGACCTTGGAAATTCGCCATGTGAAGTTTGTTGAAGGGATAATGATTAAAGTTGAAAATTTCTTCAATTGCTGGCGCTATAAAGGTCGAATCACTCTTTTGAAAGATGACCTATGGTCTAAACACTTGCCAAGTATCATTTCTGGGCACTTGTTGTCAATCTGCATGCCTACATAAGTGGGAATCGGTTGTATTTCGGGCCCTATATAATGACGCCCTTCCATTCATTGTAAACACGCCTTTGAGAGCAATCTGAGTTTACTATTTTCATTCCATATCCATTTTATTATACTACCTGAGTTTTCCTGTATTGCTGAGTTTGATAAGCACAGTAAATTATTCCAGCATTTACCAATCACAGTGAATTAAGTCATTTTGAGTTTAAAGTGAGGAATTTGTATTGCTGAGAAGGAATTGAGTGGTGAAAACACGTCTGTGAGAAGAGATATAGGAGCTCACTATAGAGTGAAATACTTTCATTTAAAGAAGCCATATTTAGCTGAAACTCCGGAAGCTTATTTGAAGAAGAATTTAAAAGAGCAAGTCTGGGAGGAGAAGCTTTAAAATCAGGCATGAATCTTCCTATTATATAACCTTTGTTAAAGTGTTGTTTATTTTGCGTCTTGTGATCGTTGCTTTCAATTAGCTTTAATAGGAAAGAACCAATTCGATGAATAAAGCAATGCATTAAAGGAGAAAATGTGTAAAGGATTCAATGATTATGGGAAATTGTAAAAAAAGGGATTATTTGGGTTAAGAGTTTAAAGGATTAGATTATTTATCTTGCATTAAAAAGAAATAATAGAAAAAGGTAAAAGGAAAGGATTTACTTGCATTTTAAATGGTTATTGCATGTTGTGTATGATCTCTATATATGGAGAATACGTAGATGTACTTATTATCTACTAGGATCGAGATGATGGCAGAATCAAGTGAAGTCTTTTAGCTTAAGTTATTAGGATAACTGAGACAAGTTAAAGTACTCCTAGGATAAAGAGTTCCTAGTTAGGAGGATTGATACAAGACACTTGAATACTGTTTTCATTTCTAGTAGGTTCGTATGATTGTAGGATGTCTGGGATGACGGATTCACCCATTGAAAGACAAACCTAAGGCGAGTATAAGTTTTAAGTCAAATCGACCAGTAGTGCTTTATGATAGATGACCTTCTATCTCAAGTAATCAATGAGAATATTTCACAAAGTAGTGAAAGGTACCACATCCACCTAGATGTGAGATAGTTGAGACCATAGTTGCAAAAACTCTAAATGCAAAACCCCAAGCCCTGAAAATATGGTAACGGAAAAACCTTATGAAAGTTCGAAAACTCTAAGAAAACTCTAAGAATTTAAAAATTGCTTAAACTTCATTAAAATCACTTTTTTTTTGCAAAATTCAATGATAAGATGCATCCAATGAGTCAATAAAATGAGAACATAGAAGAAACAAGATGAGTCTAGTTATATTTGATTGATTTGAAAGAAAATTAGATACAAAATCGCATCCCCATGTGGAATGCTCAATACGCTGATAGTATACTAATAGTTTGAAACAAAATGAAAATAGCAAATTGTTTTTGTAAAACTGAAAGTAAATACAACATTAATATATTTCAGCTTTTACAAATTCACATCTTCCTCTTCCCATGTCTAGTATTTCTCAGTGTTCTCACTACGGGAGCGGCTGTAGTTGTAGGCATCTGCTGTGGCTCCTCAACCTCCATCCTGGATGCAGAGGCTACTACCGGTGGCTCTGGCACTGCCAATGACTCCTCCTCAGGATCATCCTCAATGTCATCCAATGAGAATGCAAATCCACCCTCGTCCTCCATTGCTTGTCGTTCAAAGTCATAAATCTCATTGTCAGAAAACAATGGAGGTTGCTCATCTTGCCCTATCCAATCATTGTATGGATCTATCTCATCCAAATCAATTGGATCATCTGATATCTCCTTAACTTGTTTTTTGCGCAGCCGAAGATTATATTGCACATACACAAGGTCATTCAGGCGTTTCTGAGCTAGTTTGTTCCTTTTCTTTGTGTGGATGGCCTCAAACAAGCTCCAATTGCGCTCACAATTGGAAGAGCTACAAGGCTGCGATAAGACACGGAGGGCAAATTGCTGGAGATGTGGGGTATTTCCACCCCAATTTGACCACCAAACATCTACAAAAAACAAATTAAGAGTTAGAAGAGAACCTAGAAACTTAGAAAGGAAAGTCAAAACTCAAAAGTTGAAA
>VDFB02099753.1:17771-46767 GCA_007258455.2 Sequoia sempervirens | reverse complement strand
AAAAGACAACCATCCGTGGGTCCAATGATTAACTTTTGCACGGAGCTTATCAATAATATTCTGCCAAGAACCCTTGGGAAGATGGCGAACAGAAATTGGGAAACCCAGATAAGTCAAAGGGAGAACCCCTATCTGAAACCTTAAGATATTAGCAATTCTTCTCTGTATGGGGCACGGCGTGTTGAAGAAGAATATGGAAGACTTCTCCTCATTAATCAATTGTCCTGAAGCAACAAGATATATGTCCAACACCTGCCTCAAGTTAGTAGCTTCCCTAACAGTAGCCATCCCCATCAGGGCAGTATCATCAACAAACTGCAAGTGAGATTGCGGAGGAAAGTCTCCACCCCATCGCCAACCTTGAATGATGCCAAGCTCCACCCTTCTTTTCAACAAACGACCAAGGCCTTCCACAAGAAGCAGAAAAAGATACGGAGAAAGAGGATCCCCTTGGCGCAAACCCCTAGAGGCACCAAAAAGTTCAGAATGATCTCCATTTATCAAAACTGAGAAGGAAACAGACGTGACACAGCTCATGACCCATTGGATCCACTCCTCACCAAAACAAAAAGCAACAAGGATCTTCTGCAAAAAAGACCATCTAACCCTATCATAAGCCTTAGCCATATCCAGCTTAATGAACATAGCCTTCTCATGGGAGTTGTCCATGGAGTGGATGGTCTCCGTAGCAATGACAACCCCATCAAGAATCTGCCGACCTGCCACAAATCCACTCTGTTCCTCCGAAATCAACACTTTAGGCCACTTCTTCAGTCTCTCAGCCAATAACTTTGAGATGATTTTATAAGCCACATTGCAAAGAGAGATAGGCCGGAACTGAGATAACCTATCAGCCCCTGCACACTTGGGTATGAGAGCAAGGAAGGTGGAGTTCAGAGCACGAAGCATCTGTTTATTCCTTTGGGACTCAAGGACAACAGCCAGAAGATCCAACTTTATGATATCCCAGAATTCCTGAAAAAATTCAATCGGGAAACCATCGGGACCAGGAGCTTTACCCTTCTTCATCTGAAACACAATCCCCTCCAGCTCATCAAGAGAGATATCTTTCATCAAATACTCATTCGCCTCCCTGGAGACCAACTGAGGAATACAAGAAAGAACCTGTGCTTCCTCAACAGAGCCCCCTTGTGAATCCTCCCTAAATAAAGTAGCAAAATACTGAGATGCCTCAGCAGAGATTTCTTGAAACGAGGCAAGACGTTCACCCCTATCATTCACCAGAAAAGGAATGGAATTACCATGCCTCCTATCCTTCACAGAATTGAAGAAGAAGGCGGTGTTTTTATCACCTTCCTGTAACCATTCAACCCGGGCCTTTTGCTTCCAATAGATTTCTTCCCGCAATTCAAATTCCTCAACCACTTTCAAAGTCTTAGCCTCCTCCCTTAGAAGATCCTCAGAGGCCCCATTCTCACGAATCAACCGCGTAATATTATTCAACTCCTCCTGTGCGGCAACCTTAGCATGAAAGATATTACCAAAACATCACCGATTCCACCTTTTAAGTTGATATTTGACAAACTGAAGAAGCTTGGAGAATGTGTACATTGCCGTACCAAAAGTTGGTCTACCAATCCGCCACCACTCAGCCACATAATCATGAAGAGTGGGATCCCGTAACCACATAAGCTGGAACTTGAATGAGGGAGACCGAGGCCCCCGTGCAGAGATAATACTAAGCTTAATAGGCCAATGATCAGAACCTCTCCAATCAAGAATTTCAGATCGAGTGGACCATAAGTTTCCAACCCAATAACAGGAAACCAAGAAACGATCTAGCCTCTCAGCAACACAACTCTCACCAATTCTCCTATTATTCCAAGTGAAGTGACCATTACTAGGTAGAACATCAATAAGATTTAATTCAAAAATGCTATCTTTGAATAACAGAGCAGAAGGCTCCAACCTAGGAATTCCACCTCTTTTCTCAGACAATTCCACAATAGCATTAAAATCGCCAGCCATAACCCACGGATGGTAAGGAGCTAAGCTACGAACAAAACGAAGATGGGACCATAGAAGTTGTTTACCCAGAAACTCAACAGGAGCATACACATTAGAGAGGAGAATACACTCACCAGTCTCATACCAAGAGGCGACAAGGGATATAGAGGATCTAGAGGACATCCACCATAGGGGGAAAATCTTCCGAGGGTTCCAAAAGCAAGCCACCCCTCCAGAAGCACCAAGAGCCCCCACACACTGGCATTCACCATATTTCCACAGCTTAGGAGCCATGGCCAACATATTATCTACAGATAATTTAGTCTCCTGAAGAAAAAGAACATCCGAGAATGATTCCTAACCAAATCACGAACAACTTTTTGTCGAGGGCCACTGTTCAAGCCCCTTACATTCCATGAGAGAACAATCATTTCTGGGGGCATGAAAAATGTGAATCAAGAGTCTTGACTGACCCTGACTCCACCAAAGTTTCCCCAATTAATTTAATCTTCTCCATATCCTTTTTCCTTCCCAACTTGGAAGTCCTGTCACCAACCCCTTTCTTCAGTTCATTTTGCTGAATACCTAAACGAGAGGAGGCCAAAGAGCTCTTCCCCACATCCTTGCCACCTTTCAGGGGCAATGGGGAGCCACCTCCACCACTCTTCGAAGCTCCAATAGAAGATTCTTGTTCAGTCTGGACAATCAATTGTTGATCCGTATCCATCTGCCCAACCCCAATCTCCTGCACATCCTGCATGGCCTCCAATGGTGGCCCATCCTGTCCTGTACCCAAAGTTCCCTGATCCAAGTTCAGCAACCCCGATTCACTTCCTCCTGGCTGAGATCATCCAACACCTCAAACCTATTAAAAATTTCATCATCCTGCCTCTCCCTCAAGGTCCGCTTCTGGCCCCGATTCCTATTGCGAGCCTTAACAGGGACATAACCATCATCTCCATTACCATCACCCGGAATAGGCTCCTTACCATTATCAGTCCTAGGAGGATTACGAGAAGGCTGAGAAGGTTGGGGCACCACAGGCTTAGCCCTAGGGCACCTACGCTGCAAGTGACCATATTCATGACAAAGACGACACCGGAAAGGTAGGGTTTCATAATCTAGCTGTTGAACCCAAGTATATGATCCAGCACTCACTTCAACAGAATCTGGCAGTGGCTTGCTTAAATCAATTTCTACGCAGATACGAGCAAAAGTCATTACCTTTTTATACTGCGTCTGTTGTGAAGACCCAATAGGTTTACCGAGCATTGAAGCCACCAAATGCAACACATCATCCCGCCAACACTCAACTGGAAACCACGGCAACCGAACCCAAACTGGAATCTGACTCGGTATTGCCTCAGTCGGGTTGAAGCCAGCATGCCATGGCTTGATAAACAAACCCACCTGGTTATAAAAATAGGGGCCACCCTCGAAGACCTTATTCCGATCTGCCATGCAATCAAAAGAGACCATAAAAAAGTTGTTCGCAAGGAGCCTAATCTCCATCTCCCCCTCCGGCATCCAATTCCGTTGAGCCCAGGATTCCAAAAAATGTAGCGAGACTCTCAAGCCCATGAACTTGCAATAAACAAAGTGCCTTGAATAGTATTCAATATCATCTGCAAGCATTTCCATCGGGATAATCAGCTTCGGTCGCTCTTTGCATCTTTCCAAACACCCATTAATCTTCGTAATTCGGGAACCATTAACCGATCCTAGATCATTCATCTCCATCTCTGAAGAAAACAGCGTATTATCAAAAACATTCACTCCATGTGCCGAAGGCTTCGAACCAAATGCTGAACGGAAATCCAATTTGGGGCTAACCCCAGATGTTTCCCCACCCGGCATAGCAAAAAACAAGATCCCCAGCAGGCATGCAAACCCCCAGGACACTTTAGCAAGAAATGGAAAAAAGAAAAGACCCCAAGGGCAGGATCAAAACCCTTCCACCCACAAGCCACCCAAACAGTAGCAAGAAGGCCTCCAGAAAAGAAAAAAACCCCACCACCACAGCCCCGATAGCTTCAAAAAACCCCCCCCCACAACGCAGAAGCGAGCAACACACAGAGAACGAGCTAGGGCACGGTCGCCCTAGCTCGGCTTGTAGAGCACGCAAACACCATCATCCTCGGTCAACATGATTGTAAGTATCAATTGTGTATCACATTAATCTGTTAGCTGAATATTCTAAGCTTTAACTATATAATAATCCATCTAGAATCTCAATTTGCATTCCACGATATACAAGTGCATTCCACTTTCATGGTAGTGACAATAAAACATAATGTCAAAATGATATGCAAGAATACTACCAAAAGATCACCTTATTTATTATAAACAATATACTTAATAATCAATTCAAGAAAAACATATAACAAATTATGGTTGTATTAAGTACATATAAGTCGAGGTCTTACACAATGAACAAATTGAAACTGTAACGCCCCACCAAGGAACCCCAGAGGACAAACCAACCATGACATAATACCAAGGAACCCTAGAGGACAACCCAACCATGACATAATAACTATTTTTTTTTACAGTAAAGAATAGTGGAATGCATAACATAACATAAAACCTAATGCTAGGTCCTCTAAGGTTCCATGACTGTGCTACTCACATAACTATCAACCAAGATAACTAGAATCATTTTATTAACTATAAAGATATCATGATTTATTTAACAAGCTAGGTTCATTTTAAACCACTACATTAAATGATCCAACATTATTTACTTCCATATCATGCTAACTGATAAACAATTATAAAGATCATTTCTAACTAACTCCATAAACAAGCAACATTACATTATAGTATTCATTACAAGAGGAATACATCAATATAAGTTACAACATCACAACATTTACAACAATGCTTCCCCAATTACATGTGGGAGGAATACATCTGATTACAATAAGAAGTCCAACTGATATACAATCCAATACATATACACATAATATAGTAATCTCAAATTGGAACAAGAACTAGAATCTACTACACAAGAAACAACCTCCACACTCACGAACACACAACAAGGATACCCAATGGAGGAAAAAACACCAACCTCCCAATCATGTGGAACCATAAGGTCCACCCCCTGTGCTAGCAGATAACACAAAGTCCCACTACAAACAAACAATCAAAAAGATAATAGGCTAACATTAACAAGGGCTATACATGGCTCCAACACAACACTGTAACATCATTAACATCACATAAAACACATACATCAATTAAAAAATTGACTTCACTTCTAGAGGCACACCTACAACATAAGGGAAAGTACAACTAGGGAACGCTAGACTATAATAAGGGGGAGTGTCATCACATAGATTGATATGGGTTATCCTGGTAGATCTTCCTAGGCCCTGGCCCCCATCTTGGGTTATCTTGGTAGCCTCTACCAATCCCCGACCCCCATACAAATTCATGCAAAATCAACATACCTTTCATGAGGACAAGGCAATTGATCTTTCCATTCCAGGCTTTCTCATCTCATCTCATCTCAAGCCTAAACGAGCACTTGATCCATGAGTGAGGCATACCATTATCTTGATTAATGTGAAATCTACCCATTCAGGCCCCTAATTCATTATTAATGTTATCACTGAATTAAGAGACTTCCAATAGGTTATCCTGGATAACCACTTTGGGTTCCGACCCCCATTGAGAGCCACTCCCCCTACTCGCAACTAGTAAACCCTATAATTCAAGCAAGGAATTTACCATCTTGCATACTCAACATAATCACATGGATCCAACACAAAACAAGCAATTATCCATCTTGCTCACATAACACAATCACAAGAATATATACACAGTGCAAGGCATTGACCATCTTGCACATTTACCATGATCTCATGAAACCATACCAAGATAAAAGCACCCCCTTAGGGTTTTCAATTTGCACAAAGCACATAGCCCAAAACATTTCCATACCACCTCTAAGGTGAATCCATCATAAAACCATACACACTAAAATACTCCCTCCTTTCCTCTGGAAACTAACCTTAAGCAACTTATAGATAGTTCCTATGTCTTCTTATGAAAGTATCCATTTCAATAATGCTTGCGGAATATAATCTAAAATAACATTAATATGCCCAAGATAATAAGATAAATATAGAGTCTGACATATACTTTCCTACTTCTTAGCATGGTTAATATCTTCTTAACATAATTGTTAGCTTCATGTTATAATCTTCATTAGGCCCTACTGGTTAACTTCACTTCCTTGTAGCCAATTTACTTAAGAAGAAATTAGATGCTAATCAAATATTAATCTAAGGAAGTATATCCAAAGTAAATATTTATGTCCATAAATGAAGCTATAACCATTCACATTAATAGTTTAAATAATTAAGATGCCACTCACAACATTATTACATCTTATCAACTTTAACTTGTGTCACTCCCAATTATCCTAACTTGATGCAATAGAAGAAAAGAGATAAATTTTAGGTTATCATCTTGTGATCATATAATAATATGTCATGATAGTATAAAAATATCCATTTAAGAAATTTATGTTATTTATTTTCAATCTAAACAAATGTTTGATTATGGATTTAATTCAAATTATATGAATAGATATAAGGGTCATATTTGAATATAATTCTATCGAAGATGAATACTAAATTAATGTTATAGCATGTATTGATATTGGATACTACTTGTTTTGATTAAGGGGGGAAAGAAAGTTTTGAATGAACCCAAAACCATAGGTTTTGAATGAACCCGAAACCATAGGTTTTGAATGAACCCGAAACCATTTACAGACAAGTTTTGATAGGGACCTGAAACCCACACAAAGAAGAACAAGTTGCACAAGGAATCAACATAGACAACTAGCAGTGAACCAATAACAGATCAAAAGAGAAACAACATGACTACCCAGATCTACTTGAAAGAGAAGGTTTTGATGGTTACCTTAAACCTGAAGTAACCAGGAATTACAAAGTAACTTGAATCCAAGAACCACCTAAGACGGTCAAGCAACCATCAGCCTAAATTAGCCAGAATACAACATACCTCTTACCAGTACTAACCAACAAAAAACAACCAAAGATAGTTAGGAAACCATCAGCTAGAACCATCCATATAGTAGCACACCATTTGATAGCATCATCCAATGAAACCAAACTCCCTACCTTAATAGGAGAGTTGGAAATCAAAGAGAAACACTGAAGATTCTCCACACAGACACCACACCAATCAACCCGTAGCACCAACCCAACCTACACCTCAATAGGAAGGGGATCCCCTCTATAGGAGAGGAAGAAGTGGATCCCAAAACCATAGAGAATAGACCTTCCCACCCGATCCACAACCCACCTCTTCACCTCCAAAGAAGCAGTCTCCACCTCCAAAGAAGACCACAGCTGAAGAAACTGACAGGAAGCATCAACACCCATAGTAGAGAGCACCAAAACATCCTTTGGAAAAGAGTAAGACTAGAGTAGAGATGGAAAAATAGAGCACTCCTCCACTAGCAACACAATCCCAACCTGGATTACAGACATGAGGACCCAAAATTCTAACCGAAAACCAACCAGCCGATCTAGAACAACCTAAGAAAAGACAACCTACCTAGGCCATAACCACAAAAGAGGACACTCATCACTCAGAGCCAACAAATCCCCATCCTAAAAAACCCAAGTGGGGAGGAACAAAGAGCAAAAAAAACAAAACAGGTAACCCAAGAGAATCTTGGCAACTACCAAGACCAACAACCACATAGCCAATCAAGAAACAAAACAACAAAAGGATAAGGGGGACCGAAAAGAGAGGGAAAGAGCAAGGAAAACCTACAAGCAGAGAGAGTAGAGAGTGAGTAAGACAGTGGATAACAACATCCAACCCTACATGCTAGTTAGGGTCTAAAACATGCCAAAAACTAACTAAAAACAGCTCCACCAGAGGCAGACCAACAACCACAACCCCAAACAAATAAAGCACCCCCATAGAGGTAGTAACTTGCACCAAAGAAAAGACCAAGGGTCCAAAAAGAGGAGGGGAAAGGCAAGGAAAACCTCCAAATAGAGGGAGTAGAAATCTGACAAGACAATGAAAAACATTCTCCAACCCAACACGTCAGTCAGGGTCTGAAACATGCCAAGAACTTTCCACACACAACTCCACCTGAGGCAGACCAAAAACCACAACCCCAAACAACAAAACAACCCTCATAGAGGCAAAAGAACCCTAGAACATCCAGAGAGAGCTAGGAAAGCCAGCAAAAGGTGAAAGAGGAGAGGCACCACAAAACAAAACCACTTCCAACCCTACTTGCCAGTTAGGGTCTGAGATAAGACCACCAAACTCCACCAACAATCCCCTAGCAAGAAAACCCAACACCACACCTAGTACCACAGAAGCAGAGATAGGAGACCCCTGCACAAAATACATTCTCCACCCAGCAGGAAGCCAGAACCGCTTGGGAGAATGCATGCCAAACCATTAATGAACGAATACTACTTGTTGACTATGCAATAACTATGAAATATTAATGATTATCAAATGAAACCTAAAGAACATAACACTAATGACTATCAAATCGATCACTATAGCATACAATATTAATGGATTCCCTTTTCTTGTTATCAATAATTTTATGATGATGCAACTATATATTCTAAAAACATTGTCAAAGGGTTTAGTGAGGATTGCAAATATGTGGAAATGGTTATTCAATCCTAATAAAAATATCTTTAAGGTGGAAAAACAAGTCTAGAATCTTCAAGTCCAAACTCCATCTTATCTTACTAGTCAACTATATTGACCAATAATAATTTATACCCAATATTGATAAATACTTTCTCCAATGATTCCTGAATTAAGAATTAGATTTTATAATTAATTTCCTACAACTAAGGCTCATAAAAACCTATTTCCTGTATGTAGTTTTCCTTCCATGTTCCATAACCATGAATATTGATTGAGTGAGTTCAAAGGTAGGAAGAAAGTAGAAGGAAGACATTGCATACATAGTTGAATGTGAAGGGATTGTTTGCTCATTGCAAACTTGAAATTTGTGAGTAGGGGAAATCCAAAGTTTAGAAATAGAATTAATCCCCACTAGAATTCTAGTAGTCAAAGGATATGCTCATGAGAAAGGAAACGAGTGTAAGACTTGTAGAAGGGAAACTTGTGAAATATTTGTATGATTACAATTGTAAAATGCTCGTTCAAAATATTCATAAAAGAATATGACTGTGCAAGATTTCAAAAGAATCTTATTTGTCCCAAAGTGAGGGAACTTTTCCTAGTTGCAACCAATTGAACATACCATCTGCCTTTCCTTAAATTAGAGGAAGGTCGAGAAAAAATTATAGTTATGTTTTAGGTTTGAGTGAGGGCACACCAAATACCAAATGAGGAAGTCAAAAATGGCGAATAGGAATAGAATAATTAAAAAAATTCCTTAAATTGCCTTCCATCCATGCAAACTACAATCATAGCATGCCATGAGAAAATGTTTTTATGAGGCTCGGGCTTACTTTTCTTCCCTTTAATTGTCGTTTCCTGAAAACTCCTAAACTTCTACTTTTACCATGCATATTGCTAAGTTTATATGTCAGATATTGTAGTTGTAATGGTATTGATAGACTTGCATGCAAAAAAAGAAGGTGCACATAACAACCTTTTAAAATACTTGGTAAAAAATTTGAGATTTGATAAACAACCATGCTCGCAGGATAGGTACAACACAAATTTATTAGAAAGGCTTTAGTAACTTTTGAGCAATTATACTTGGGAAGGTGTATTCATTTTATAGGTCAAATAACAAGGATTTGGACACATGCAAGGGTGGAAAACAAGTATAAACATTTAAAATCTTATTTATAGAATTGCAAGTTAAGGACAAATATCACCAGTCATTGGAATAAGGAGATGAACATATTCAGGTCGCAACATAATGGTACATATATTTACGAGCCATGGGGTTTCAAGAAATGATTTTGCAGATCAAAGGTGATCTATACCCAGCAAGGAAGATGAAATGAATACATGCAGATTGAAGAACAAGAATAATAAATATTTTCATAAATTCCAATATACAATTAGAAGCACTCAATCTAATTTTATTTATTTTTATTTAGACTTAGATCTCTATTATAGTATGCAGAGACAACCATGCAAAATGAAAAGACATAAAAACCAATCGATAGAGCATAAAATTTGATCCAGTACTAATCTAGATTTAATGCTTTGATAGTATCTAACTTGTTCATGGCGATCCACCTCTGTAAAATTTCACCTTTTGCATAACTACCCACCTCCTCTTTTCTTTCTCAGACCTTCACCTCTTTTTCTTTTTTGGTGAAAACAAATACAAACCCAAAGAAAGAAACCAAAAATCCCCGCCCCCTTATTGTGATCCATTTGATCCCCCTTTAAAAGGGAGCTTCCCTATGATAAAGTCAGGTGTAGCTCTTTATTCTTTCTTGCACGCCAAAACCCTAACTCCTTTTTTTCCCCCAAAAGGAAAAAATATTAACCAGAAGAAGGTTGTTCCTTTACATCAAGCCATCTCCACAATGAATGCATTCCAAAAAAAATACAAGATACATCCCTTTTCAATAATTACCTTAAACATACCAATTCACTCAAACATCAACCAAAAGCTACCACTCCAACAAACATCCTTGCAGGATAAAATTTTCATTCCACATTCTCATATAACACACTAAACTTAAAGCGTAGTAAAATCTCAACCAGGGAGGAAGGAAAGAATATCAACGCATGCTTATAACTTCTAACACACATCATATTCACATAAAATCCAAACTAATATTCACATTAATTAGCTCTACAAAACTTATATGATCATTTGTCGAAAGAAACTACAGTTCATTATCATCTAACAAACACATATTATGAGAAATTCTTTATCCCAACCACACTTTTCTCTAGCATCCCATAAGATCAAAGAGGTTACAAATGCATCTCATCAAGAAAACACATTGCATTTATTCAAATTTACATTATACGCAACATGACTGGCTCCAATCTCTGTGGTATTCTCCCTTAACACACTATCAAAAGTTTAAATTGAGCCTGATAAAAACAACACTCAACAACTAAAAATAGGGCCAACAATACCAAAATTCTGATTGACCACCATAAGAGATTGAAAAAGAATACCCAAGAGGAGAAATTATCAATTTCAACATTAAATCACAAAAAATGTTGGCAATTCAACACCCATAATGAATAAAACATGACAAGTGTCCCAAAATAAATGAAAAGAAAATAGTTCGATGGCTAGTCCTAGTATAAGAAAGTCAAAAAGAAAACATGCTAGCCCTCAACATTACAAATCACAAATTTAAAACATATCTTGGAAAAATGCCATACCAACCATAACCATGAAACGAGGTGACTAATATCAGCCACACCGAAGGGAGTAACCGCTACATGACACCTAAGACCACATTATCCTAAGCGCTAGAGATTGTACACCAGACACATCAAACCATACAGTTATAATACATCTCTCTTAAACAAATTTGGACAACAATAAAACAATATTCATTTACTATCTTCTAATGCAATACAATATTTTCCTTACACACTAGCATTCATGCAGTCACCCTTCATGTAAAGAAACACATATAAGAAAGAGAAAGAAATGTAGTCTTTGCCGCACACACAAGTTATACACTCAACACAATCCAATATTAATTCCTATACCTCATTCACAAAATAATTACATTCACAAGGTCATAAACATAATGAAAACTAATTTTAGATTCTCTATTTATGATTCACTACCAATCCATATTATTCACATTGCACAATGCATAGGATGCAGACAAATAGAAAGAACTTCATAATGCCACAAAACAATTTAGTCCCCCCAAACACAAGTACAAGACATGTACATTAGTAAGAAAACTTTCTAGTCACATCATTATTTTCATTAGGAAAACCTCATGACTTAATTAATAAACAAGACTTAATGAAAATACCGAATTATAATCACTCCTATTACCTATGATAATTTCCTAATACATCTTAAACAAATCCACCCACTTATCCTCTTACGAATTAAATACTATAACCCTATTTGTATATTTCCTTTACATGTATCATCACGCTAATTTTCAAACATATACCTCTTCAACTTATTTCCTATCAACATTCTAATTTAAACATTTAAAAGTCCATAAATTTTTCAATAGCTAAGAACATACATAATTCTAAATCAAATAGGGAAATGAATGAATGATTTCAAACTTTCTATGCACACTTTACAAGCAATACACCATCTTTTCCTTATTCAACACCTATGCTATAACATGGTCTGTTAATCTAATATTTCATAAGAACTTCCTATTCTATCCATGCAAAGATGTTAGACTACCTCCTTACTTCAAAAACAAAGTCCTAAATGTGATGCACATAAACTTCCAGATACAAAATTTCCATTCGAAACCAGCATTTTCTCTTTATGCAATTTAGATCTTATTCCTTACTAAGCATTCAATGCCTTTATTGATGTCTAATGCATTCCTAAGTATTGTCCTTATGAATCTAATTTTTAGATAAAGAGAGAAGAGAGAAAGAGTACAAACACAGACAAACATACGGTGAGGTTTAGGGAGTGCACAACCAAGAAGACTTGAAATGAAAGCTTCAAGGTTGACTATTGAAGTTACACTACAATCCTGCATAATGGGCTCATATGTATCCAGAGTACCCAGTGTATGAACTTAGGCTCTAATACTAGGTGTTATCTCCGATCAACTATTCCATTGGGTTTAAGGCATGCTCAGACTTTCCAATTTAGGTGGAGTCGATGCCTAGTACCTGCAACCTACAACACACAAAATGGTTGTACACATGCATATAACCATTACATACCTAGTGAAGGGAAATCAAAACATTGTAGGGTTCTCACAAGTGAGAAATATGACATCCTTCCCTCCACACCTAAATAACATTTAAAAGTGTCATATAATTTATCAAATAACATCTTGTAACATCAATAATCATAAACCATTCTGAAATAAGGTAACACATTCTATTTCTAGCATATTCATAAACATGTCATAATCATCATCAAAACAATCAAAGACTAATCAACATCTAAAATCACTATTCCATTAATCATTAGAATATCCATAAGCAAAGAGTACTTGAGACATAAAATCAACATCATAAAAAGATGAACCATGGAGGGGCACCACAAAAACCAAACAAGAAAATGATTTATAACAACCTCTAGAGTTTCTATCATTATAAAATCAATGAGAGTGTGAGGCATGTGATTCAATATTTGTATTACAACATTTAGTATAAATAATATCTTATATAATGATAAATATTAAATATATAATATATTGAATATTAATAATATATATATATATATATATATATAGACTGCAGGAATCGGGTAGCATGACCCCCTATAAACTGCAGTGCGCCTGGTAAACTTTTTAACGTGACTGGAGGCGCTGGCGCGACACGCCCTTCGATACCACGGGACGGGGGAGACTAGAACTCGTGACCAGCAGAGCTGCAACGGAATTACTTAGCCAACCGAGCTAGGGCCCCCGCCCAATAATAAATATATTATATATCATTATATAATTATATTAATTAGCTTAACATGTTTGTTCTAAAATATAAAAAATAACCAACACATTATCTTTTATAAAATTTTATATCTTTTTCTCGAGTTAAGTTTTAAATACTGCCAGTGATAGTGACTGGGGGAGGAGTGAAATGTTTTAATTACTGTCAGTGTCAGTGATTGCAATAGCGAAAGAGTGAAATGCAATGGAAAATGGAATTTTGAAGGGTTATGATAAACATGAATTTCTATGGTGTAACATAATTTCCATGGTGTAGCCCAATTTGTGGCAGATGATACCAAAAACTTTAAGTTGAATAGGGTGTGATGCTGAAAATGAAGTACAATGAAATGTTAAACTAACTTGTAGTAAAGAAAAAATTGCATTTAATCGACACTGAAAGAAAAGTCTCTTCCTTGAATTTTTTTCCCTCAATTTTTCTGTCTATTGTTGCTGCCTACACTTTCTGTTTTTGATTTTATTCATAATCTTTTGATTGTTTCGTATGAAAAAAAAAAATCAATCTAATTTGGTGAATGAGTCTCAAATAGATAGATGATAAAATGTGAATATCAAAGATGAAAACTAAAAAAGATATAGTGTGATTTGATAGGAAATTGTTGAAATGACAGATAGTATCACATGAAAATCAAAGGCAAAAACAAACAAACAAAAAATAAAGTTTCGTCATAGTTAATTAATTTGAATAGGAAACTCTGGAGGTTGTTATGATTGGTGTTAGAAATTTAAGTCATAGTTAACAAATTAATTAATTGTGACTTAAATTTATAATACCAATCATAACAACCTCTAGAGTTTCAGTCACTATCATGAACATACAGTAGGCATTACTGCCAACCAGTGAACAACTTGAAACCAAACAAGAAAATGATATATAACAACCTCCAAAGTTTTTGTCACTACATTGCACAAGATAGTTGAATTAAAAAATAAACAATTAACTATCTTCTACTAGCTAGCCCACCAACGTCAGTCACTTCATCGTATCTCCACTAATGATTTTTTGGTATTTTCTCTCTCTCTCTCTCTCTATCATCTCACATGCACTATAGGTACCATTTGTGCGAGCCCACCACTGGAATATGAAATCTCACTGACATCTGATTCCACATGTCATCATGACATATTTTCAATTATATTCAAATTCATAAATTTGTTTTTTCTATAAATTGCTCTCGACGGCCACACTCTTTGCAAGAAAAATTAAATTATAACAACCACAATGGCAACTGCTCCTTATTCTTATCAAGTTGTTTATATCTGCTTGCTTTCTTAATTCAATCACATGGGATATTGAAGGTTGATATATGCTTATAGTTTTTATGTTTTCCTTATCTTTATTTGTTACAATTATGTACCTTACTGTAGTGCCCCTCCATGATTCACTCTTTCGTGATGTTGATAAATATTGATTTGGGTTGTTTTATTAATGTTGTTTTGGTTAATCGAGGTATTAATTAAATTATTAATTAACAAGCATTTTGGTAATTATATATATATATATATATATATTAATGATTATGGTTTGTAATAAATTAAATTGTGCAATATAATATTAAATAAAATAAAATAAACTAAAAGTGTGAGAAACATGATAAGATAAAATAAAATATTAAAATAGAATGTTGTAATTATTGGACGGTTAAAGTATTAAAAAGATAGAAGGTTTTGCATGCAAGTTCATGCATAGTCTCAAACTGTTTGTCGTAAAGGAATTTGATGCGTTATTGAAGATTTTTTAGATTTTATCTAATTTTGTTTTCGAAATGAAACAACTTTTCTTTTTGTTAATAATTATCATTTTGGGGAAGGAGAAACAATTTTGTCTGCAAGTAAATTTTTGTAAATATTGTTCTTTTGGGAGATTTTGGATGCGGTTTGGCTGAAAGAGTAAATGGGTCTGTAAAATTCCGAATTGGGAGTAACTGATTTGGGAGAAAGTGCTCAGAATTTTGATGGGAGCTTGGAGGGAAGAAAAGATGAAGGAAGAGCTCATATAGGTACGATGGTTTCGCCTCAGAATGCTTATGAATATTGCTTAGAATGAGGAATGATATATGTCTGTATTTATTGAGATATATCCGTTGTTCTTGCTAATAGCCTAATTGATCTAGGTGAGTCATTGTTTTTACTCTAGCACTAGATATTCATATTTATGAATACAGAGTTGGCACTTGAGGTTTTAGTGTAAACCCTTGCTTCAGACCGATGATAATATTGTCATTTTATGACAATCTATCCATATGTCTTAGCCGTAAATCATTTCCATAGATCCCACAACCAATTGAAGAACATAAATTCTTAATCAATACTTATCTTTAACCACAAAATTATTGATCAAAGTAGATTGACTCAGAGCACCGTTTCCTTGAGGAGACATTAATGCAATCCGCTTTAGGTTTCAATTTAATTCCTTAGAAAAGGGTTCTTAATCCCATTTTCCTCGTGGGAGGCTATTCGAGTCAAGTCGAGTTCCCATTAATCATATTCAATTGCATTGACCTTTAGTTTAAGATCTGCATGACCACTTACCTGTGTAGCAAGCTTCTCTCATATCATTATCTCACTTTATGAATCTTGCGAAATCTATGAAATCTTAAACTTATAGTAATTACATATCTGCCTGTTCTTTAAGGTTTGCCACTAATGGCAAATGACTTTAATTTGCAAGTATTCTTCAACGTTGATTGCCTTACATATTCTGATCTTGTAATCTACGTATTCTTCTCACTGTGTTTTTTAATGCTTGAACATAATCTGCATAGCACAACGTTTGTTTGGTCTTTGCTATGTTCCCTAAGTGCTTACACCCCTCAGTAATGCATACCTAATGATCAACTATATTTGAAATGCAATAAAGGGCATCCATGCGCACCTAACGACCAACTATATATACAATGCAATAAGGGTTACTGATGTGTGATGTACATGCAACCCTCATCCACTAAACTCGTGCGAACTGCATGCATCTTGAACGCAACCAAGCTTATAATGTTAGGATGTGTTCCTGAGTACTTAGTTAATTCAAGGATTTTGAGCACTTGTTGCAAAAGTCTGTTATTCTTACCATGCACACCAGCCCCAAACACAGTGGGATTCGACTTTACACCAATCGATTGCTTTTGCTCGAAAGTTTCTAAGGCGTCCTATCAAACATTTCTCTTGCCTTGACTATTTTTACTCATTTGCATGCATGAATTCAGTGCACATTTTATAGTGCAGGCCTATTCTTCAGATTGTTTCATTTTGCACCACCAATATTCTCCACAAGAATATCGAACTTGTTTAAATGATGGAAATGGTTCACATCTCTCAGAATAATTTCTCTTGCAACAAACTTGGAGATGAATATAGATGCAACGTGGCAATCAAAATATACTCGGAGGTTCTTAACAACTCTAATAGCTCATTAAGTGAAAGTCTTGAATTTGAAAATACACTGTTGCCTTCAATCGCCAAGCCAATTTCTCCAACCTTGCATACATCTGCCGTGTTTGTGGATGCGATCTACCTCCTACACATAAAGCAGGTACCATTTTATGGCCTTCATTCCAACTACATCAGGTTATCTTCTTAACTCCTCTATCTTGCATCATTCTCTTTACTAATTGAACTTCACCACACCTGGCCGCCCTCCATTCCCTTGCATTTTCTGTTTGAATCTGCATTTAGAACTTAATCTTTATTAGATGGGAAATCTCCTTTTTAAGAGGCTCACAAGGCGTTCCCTTAAAACAATATTTTAGATACCGTTTATTAGTTTCATCTTTATAGCTATCTTGGTTTGTTTTGAATAATAAATAATGAAATTACTTTTGAGATTAGTCTACCTGCTCTTCTTCCTTTAAGTCTATTTTGCTTAAAAGGTTTTGGTGTTCTCTTTCTTAAATTTAAATCTGGGTATCATTTAGAATTATTGTAGACTTCTTCTTTTAGTTTTTCTTAGTAAGAAGCGGGAATGTTTGGTGTGTGGTATTTGTATTTATATATATATACATCAATATATACATATAGCAAAAGAATAATCTTGCCATGTAATTAATTGAATTTATTAGATAAATGAATTGGAAAATTAATTAAGGGAAAATTGTAGTTACTGGAGTATTAAAGAGAACCGTGCTTTCTATATGAACCGAATCCTTGAATTATTGAAGTCAAAATATGACTTAAGTTATTGCCTCCTTTGTGTCAATATATATATATATATATATATGCAAATAGGAATCATGATTAGAGTAGTGTTATAGGAAATTATTTGTAAAAGAATAGAGTTCATATCATACCATTTTGAAAGGTAATTTAGGAATCTTGTTTATTTACTTAATTAGTTCTTTTAATAGCGTTACCTTCTATAAAATATTTCTTTATTGGTTATCATCATTATAATAAGGGTAAATCCATAATGTCTTATCCTCTATAGGGGTATCTTGGGGAATATGTGCCTTTCTAGATTATGTGATTGTTTGTATATATAGATAATTGAATGATTGTAGATTTGATAAATGATTCAGATTAATTTGTTTAGGATATAAAATACTTTCTGTTATCTAGTTAGCAAAAGGATGTCAGATATTTGATAGAATTTGTTATGTGAAATAAGCAATTACGATAAGGTCATCGTAGCATTATATTTTAGTTGAAATTTTAATATTAGGGTTTCAAAATGATTGTTTTGTTGATGATAGAGTTACTTTAAAATATCATTATTTGTAGAATTTAATCTTTTAATTTGATTAAGTGGTTAAGTAATGTGAGAATAATGTCCATTCCATGGTTGCTTGGTTGGATTGATTGCTTTTATTGAATATTGTATTTGAATAGTTGAAATAATGTATTCGTGGCTATAATGTTATTTTCTTGTTTATAAAATGTGCAAACCATGTCTCCCTCAAATGCACTGTTGGTTGATTTTACTTTTGATTATTGTGGTTGATTTTGAGTTTGAGTTGATTTTGGTTATAGTTTTATGGAGGGAGCTTTTTGTGCCAAATGCTATTGAAAGACTTCCAGAGGCTTGGGGAAAATAGCTTGAGTTTTGGTTTTATGTTTTTGTTATTTTGAAAGTGGATTGATTCTATACTTGGATTGTGTTCATGAGGGTATTTAGCCTTGCACTATTTACTTGTTATTATGGTTGGGAATTGTGAGCGAGATGGTTCATGCCATGCTTTGGATATGTGATTCTTGTGGCTTCATTTAGTTGTGCAAGATGACTTTACCCTGTTTGATGTGTTGGGTCTCTAGTTACTAGTAGGGGGAGTGGCTTTCAATGGGGCATGACGCCCAAAGTGGTGTCCAGGGTAACTCATTGATCTAGTTTCTTTAATCCAGTGATAACTTAAAATGTATTAGGGGATTGGGTAGTTCACATTAATCAAGATAATGGTACGCCTCACTCATGGCTCAAGTGCTCGTTTAGGCTTGGGATGAGTGGGAAGGCCTGGAATATTAAGTTCAACTGTCTTGTCCTCTTGAAAGGTATGCTGATCCTGCATGAGTTTGTATGGGGCCGACAATCGGTAGAGGTTGTCAGGGTAACTCGAGATGGGGGCCGGTAGCCTAGGAAGGTTCGTTAGGGTAACCCATAGCAAGCTATGTGATGACACTCCTCCCTATTGCAATCTAGCATTCCCTAGTCTTGTGTTCCCCTTTGTTGTTTGTGTGCCTCTAGAAGTGGTGTCTCTATTATGTGATGTCATGTTGTACTTTGCTATGTTGGAGCCTTGTGTTAGTAATTTTGTGTTAGCCTTCTGTCTTCTTGACTTTTCTTGTAGTGGGGCCTTATTTTTATCTCCTAGCATAGGGGGTGGACCTTAGGGTTCCACATGGTCAGGTGGATTGTGCATTTTCCTCCATTGGGTTTCCCTGTTGTGGCTCGTGTGCATGGAGGATGTACCTTATGTGGCATATTCTAGATCTTGTACCGGTTTGAGAGACAGTTGTTGATGTTATGAGTTTACTTATATCTCATTTTGTATCATGTAATGTAAACTTAATGTAATCTTCCCGTTGTATCAGGGAAGTAGTGATGTAAGCTTGTGACAATGTAATGATGTACCTTCGTGTAACAAAAAGTGTATATGTACTCATTGGACTCTTATATTATGATCTTTAATGATTATCTTCTTAATGTTATAATATGGAGATGTATGTGTATATTCATTTAATGCAATGGTTTTGAAATGAACTCTTGTAGTTAATTAACCCACGAGGTATGATTAGATCTTGTTAAGTAGGTTTGTTCGTAATGCAGTCATTGAACCTTAGAGGACATAGTTAGCTTATATGTGATGTTAGATATGTTGTACATTTCTTATTATTGCACTTTAAAAAAAATGTCGTCCTCTGGGGTTCTTTGGCAGGGTGTTACACTTATTGTTTGGGTGACTTTTTTTATAAAAAAAATTCTATGTTAAAACATTTTTAGTGTTTTTTTATTAATCGTACAAATTAAATATGAAAAAATATAAATTTTTATTTTTAAAGTAATGCAAGTAATTTGGTTATTTTTAAAAATATATTATTATGTATCAATTAAATTAATTAAGTATTTTTTATAGGAATCATAATTCTTAAAAATACCAATAAACAATAAAAAATATAATAATTTGGTATAAGCCTTCAATATATAATTTTTTTATATTTAAACACAAAAAATAACTTCTTCAAATGGAGGAACTATTTTTTAATTTTATTTTTAAATTGAAATGTAAAAATTAAAAATAACTTATGGATTGAATATTGCGGTATCGTGGAACGCAAGAATAACAAATTATGCACATAATGGATTATTAAAAAAGATTTTAGAAATTCTCATGTGACTGCAAATGACAAGAGTAAAGCCATGACAATGTTAGTAAATTCACTATTACACCTAATGACCATGAAGGAAAAACGTGTCGTAAGACACCCCATTTGATGCAATCAATCACTTTTCCTTTACTATTATTCTTGCTACAATTTACAAATATGCAACATCTAAAACAAGTTATAGCGAATCATGAACATAAAATAATAAATGGATAAATGAAAATTTATGTTATTCTAAGGCTATCTTACTCACGCATGAACAAGTGGATGCTCAGACAAGGGATTGCAAACCATTTGCTAGATTGACTCAAGGAAGAAGTGAATAAAACAAGGAAATATATGAAAGGGAAAAACTTGTTCAACACAATAAATTAAAGATGATTATTATATTAATCCAACATGTTTAAATACATTTATAAACAAAGAATATAGTCCAAAGATACATTCCAAGGAGAGGGACAACAAAAACAATGCAAATAGTGTGCAAATTTCATGGAGTAACAAGAAAATAACAACCCTATGTATTGAAAAATTTGATTCTACAATGTGGAGATTTTGACAAAAGATATGGACAACAAGTTGAGAATTGGTATTTGAGAAGCAATGAGTCACTGACATTTCTTCAAAGTTAAATCTACAAGTGAAAGAAAGTTAAATCTATAGAAAAATTGTGTAACATCCCGCTACATGACCCTGAAGGGTAAGAGCCAAAAGAGGACAAGATAATTTTTTATTTTTTTAAACATGAAGAATAACCTACACATAAAGTAGTTGTCAATACGATATATCGACAACACACATGGCCAAGCATGGCCGAATGTACAACCAAGAGGAGAGGATTGATTTACCCTTCAGAGAAAATCTGAATAGGAGCAAACATGATAGCTCCAAAAAATTTGCTCTGGAACTTCTTGCTCTAGAACTTTCTGCTCCAGTGCTCCGAAACTTTCTACTATAACATCATAGAACATTGAATACAGAAAGCTCTGATGCATAAAATTTTTTACAACAGTAACACAGAACAATAACAAAAAGCTATGTTGTGTCAGAACTTTAGTAGCAACAAATAGAAAGAAGCATTGCGTCAGAACTTTAGCAACAACAACACAAAGCAACAAACATAAAGTTGTGTTGCATCAAAAAATTTACAGTCAGTTGCATGAAGGAAACACACAACCATAGCTCTGATTTTTGCATGAAAACCTTTGAAAGATAAGCCATAATGATCATCATAATACAAGTGAGTCTGATACCAACACCAAAACCTGTAAGCCAATATAAAACATCACATTTCTTCTCATTAATTTATATGATTACATCTTCTCTCTCAAGAGAGTACAATATACAAAAAGGAATATAGAAGAGTACAATGGCTTAGCCATGAATAAGATACATCAACTAATAAAACAAGTACAAGGGAGAACAACTTCAGCTGATGCTCCAATAACCTATACACTGATCCCCAATGACGGTGGCAATGCCTCCCTACCATGTGGACTCAAAAGAGACCACCCCACCATGCTCAAAGGTAGTCACAAGGCTCAAATAGAGATAACAAGGAAAGAGTAAAATATGGCCAACATTCACATCAGACACGAAGCAAACATAAAATACAATGCATAAGGCCAATGTCACAACATGGAAATGCTCATACAATATCATGTCGGGTACTACTCACGACTACTAAGGTATGAGGTACTAGAGTGCAGATTGGATGGAATGTCATCATGTGTGTATGAAGGGATGACACCACATGGAATCAAGTACACCTCTCATATGGATGAGGAGACTCAATCATGCCCGAATCAACACCTCGCAGGTGGATAACTCAACACCCCGCAAACAAATAGGCCTTCTCAAGTGCATCCTTAGCCTTTACAAGCACTCAAGGCCATGCAAGAGGACTCATTATCTTGTTAGTGTTTTACCCAATTGATGTATTTATTTATCACTTGTTTACAACAACTCTGCTACTAGTTCCCTTGGCAACCACCTGTGGGCCCCAGGCTCGTAGAGAGTCACTCCATAAAACCACTCTAATTACCTAGACCTAAGATCTTCTCGTTTAACCATACGAGGAACCCATAGAAAATATGAAACAATGAAAAATCCACTAAAATCCATCATTAAAACCATTTAACATAGCCAAACAAACATTGTTGTGAAATCATTTAAATAGCCGATCACATCCATTAACAAATAGTTCAAATACCATTCGAACATTCATCATTATCTTAATAAAAAGTAACCACACATATAATCAGTATCAACCTCATTAAATCATCCCAAAAAACCACTTTTAAATCAATTAACAATCACAATGTGACTGTGGCATAGAACAAAGTTACAGTTGCTATTCAAATGAATGAGAAAGAGGCATGAAAATTTCATAAAAATTAAGAGTGCCCAGATCTAAAATTGGAACTTGACCCAGTTTAGATTTTGACGTTTTCAATTGCATTCCACCTTTGTTTTTTAAGTTTATGATAAAAAATAAGGCGTTTTGAAAAACACATTATATGCCAGGCTGGGCAAAAACATGAAAAATGAAAGTGTTCGGATTAAAAATTGGACAACAACCCAGTTGAGATATGGGTGTTTCTACATGGAATCCAACTTTATTTTGCATTTTTAATAGGTGGTTAATGAGAAGAAATAAAAAAATGTGTTTTACCCGATGACACAAATTTTGGCCAAAAATGAAAGTATTCAAAATTCGTTTTGGACTCCAACTTAGTTGAGATTTGGGCGTTTTCAGTGAATCTCATAGTTGCATTTGAGTTTAAACTAAGAGATTTGTACATATTTAGAAAAGACTTAGACTTTCCCCAAAATAAATACCATAACCAGGCTAAAAAGAAAACTCAACAACCAAAATTCCATGACAACACCTAGAGCAGCCAAGACTCCCAAAACATTTAAAACACACTCATACATACATTTCTAACTCAAAAATTCAAGGAAAACACAAAAGAATACCTTAAATCTGCCCCAAATGTGAAGTGAAGAAATGCTTTGTTAGCAAGGCATGACGAGATTCCAAAATGGAGCAGCAAGACAACAAAGCTATTTTGAACCTCCGGAGCCACTGCCCACAAATTTCTTCTCAAAAATTCTCCATGTTTCTTCCCCAACTCAGCCGCCCAAATCATGGGGTTTTCTCCTCCTTCCAAAACAGAGGTTTTCTTCTCCCAATAATAATCCTCCGCAAAACAAAACCTAATTCCCTTTTAAAAACTCTCCCAATGATAAATGAATTAAAATATTTAATAAAACAAACTATTAAAGCTCACCAAAAAAATTAATTAAAATCACTAAATATACAACATTCTCTATTAAACATAAAAATAATAATTTAAATCCAACATTAAAATACACACAAGCTCCCCAATAAGATTTAAATAAGACTATAAGAGCTCACAAAAAGGGTTAATAAAATCATTTAAAATTACTAAATGAAATATATCATTCCCTGGAATGATAAATTAAAATCACTTAAAAAAACATATTTAAAATCTCATGGATATAATCATTCAAATCTCCCATCAATAAAACACCATAAAATACCATCTATGAAACCACGTCATAACATCGACAACCAAAATATATAGCCACATAACAAATTAATGGAAACCATAACAAAATACCTCAACAAGACATACTGGTAAACTACATGCAACTGAAAGGTGCTTCAGACGTTACCATTAGGTAACCGAGCGATAAGACAACAAGACGGGAACACTACACTAACAAGGTACAGTGGACTAGGGTAGGGGGACATTTGGTCTGTGACTACCTCTAGTAACCACCATCAGGGAATACAGGTACACTCAGGCTTGTGGATCTAGGTAGAGTCGATACTCAGTACTTGCATCACTCCAATCACACGTCAAAGTACATGTGCATATAACATATATCATATAGCTGAAGCAACATCAATCATCAGGAAGAGGGTCATGATATCGTGAGCCTCTCGGGTACGAGTGTTATGACATCATCCCTTTCCTGTCCATAATCATACAAAAGCAATGATAACAATATATAAACATATAAGCATGCAATCCAGAATAATAGCTAATCATGATAACCTTTCCCATAATCATCAATATCTAACCTCATTTTAACAACATTTAACAGTTAGAATACCAAATCAAAATCAAAATGCTATCTTACCTAGGCTGGGGTTAGAGAGGTGTTATAAATTGAAAGCTCACCAATCACCTATAAAACACACAAATATTGTAACTTATATCTTGAAAAAAATGAAATTTTTTGTTATGTTATTAGTTATTTGGATAGCCTATTGTGATACCTTGGAATTTCCTACCACTCTAAGTGTGCAAAATAACTAAGAAACATGAATAACAAAATGCCAAGGACACCTCAAGATTAGCCAAAAGAGAGTTACAATGAAAATGAATGCAAATAAAATGAAACACAAACACTTTTACCTCCCTTGTTGTTGAAACTTCTTTAATTGGCCCTTGCTTAGATTGGTTGTGTGCTCCTTAGACGATAGATTGAGTGACTATAATACAAGCTTCAATATGCAAAATGATGGACAAAGATGGTTGAATGATTGAAAAAGGCTTGGACAGCATATAGTTATGAGAGTGCAAAGTGTTGAGAATGCAAAATGACAGCATAAGGGTGCAAGATAGCTAAGTGTTGTGTAGGCAAATGGGCAGCATAAGGTTGCTCAAAATGAAGAAGGTTGGAAAAATGCCCCTTGGAGAATGGGGTATTTATAGGAGATTTTGAATTCTCTAGAACAAGGGTCAAGATTGATCCAACAAGGCTCTGCGATGAAGGGCTATGGTGGGTTGAGACCACAAGCCCTCACATCTCTTGACATGTGGAGGTGAAGGACACAGGATACGAGGTGGAGATATTGTCAAAAGGTACATGAGGTGGAAAAGGACATGCACCTTGGGGATGAGAGGATTTGACAAAAGGATTTCTTTGTCCCCAAGTGGAGTGAAGGGACATTTGAGGAATTTTGGAATTCCTCAAAAATCTACATGGAAAAAGGAAAGGTGGTTGAGGATATAAATGTGAATTAAAAATTCACATTTCTAGGATGATCTAGAGGGTAAAAGGTGGGCTCCAAAAAGGTGGGACTTGGTCACATGTGGAGATTGTGACAAGTCCAAGGTTCTAGAAGCCTTGGAAGAATGAAATGTGAATTAAAAATTCACATATAAAGGAGGGGAATCTAGGACAAATAAAAAGAAATTAAAAATTCCTTGGGGAATGATTAGGCTTAATTAATTAGTAATTAAAGGATAATTAGGGGCTAATTAGGATTAAAAGCTTGCAAAAGTTGGAGGATGTGACACATCATAATCAAGGATTAGACATGTGCACATCCCTAATGAAGAGATTAGGAGATGGATTAGGATTAGATGAAAATGACATGTGAGGAATTAAATAAATGTAATATTTATTTAATTTATTTGATAAAAAGGATTAGGAGGGTAAGGTATTTAATTATGCCTTAGGAGTTTAGTAGAATTAAAGATATTAATTAAATAATAGTAATATTATAGTGCTTTTCGGATAAAGAGAGGATGTTTAGGCGAAAAATGATAAATTTGGATAAATTAAGTGTCCAAATTTGGATGTCTACATTTGCCCCTCTTTGAGATGGTGTTGCAGTAGCATCATTTCAAAGAATATTAAATATAGAACCTACAGAGAAGATGGTTAGATTGGAAAAGATGCCCCAGTCATTCAAGAAGTGACTAGGAAGAAAGATGATGGGGGTGAAAATGAAGAGTAGGGATTGAGGATGCCCCCTCGAGAGGACATGCGGGTTGAAGAGAACACGTGTGGGCTCTCGAAATAGATGATGTGATGCAAGGGGAGATGAGGAAGATGATGCAAGGTGATGGGGAAGAGAGTAAGTGATATGGAAATGGGTGAAGCACAAATGGATTTGAGGACAAAAGGTGATGTTGCCCCAGTCAAGGTACAAGTCAAAATGGGTTGATGATGGATGGAGGGTTGTCAATGAGGGAATTAAAGATCCCAAGACAACATGAGGATAGGGAAGGATACATCCCACTGAGTGGTATTGATGAGGGAAGGATACATCCCAAAACACCACTAAAGGATAGGGAAGAATACCTCCCAATGATGATGATGAAAGTGTTGTTGATGAGGGAAGGATACATCCCAAAACACCACTAAAGGATAGGGAAGAATACCTCCCGATGATGATGATGAAAGTGTTGTTGATGAGGGAAGGATACATCCCAAAACACCACTAAAGGATAGGGAAGAATACCTCCTGATGATGATGATTAAAGTGTTGTTGATGAGGGAAGGATACATCCCAAAACAACACCAAAAGGATAGTGAATGACACTAGTGGATGATGATGATGATGGGTCAAGGTTGGGAACAAGACTAAGAAGTAGACCAAAGATATGATTAGATGATTCGGGCTAAGTGGAATGGATGGAGATTGGATAGAGATAAGGAAGAAGGATGAATGATGAATGGATGGGGGGATACATGCAAGACGATAGAATGGAGAACGAGATGCAATTCAAAATGCAATTTATCATCTTTAGAGCACTGGTTTTTGCTATAGCATTAAACACAAGACACCAGGGTGTGAAGAACCAAGGCGTAATTATGTCTAATGCATCAAATAAACATAACAAACAAGAAGGCTATCCCAACACCCCAAGGTCAGAAAGATCTTGGTCGGGCCGGGTATTGAGATAACCACAAGCACAAAAGGATGCCCCAGCATAACACAAGACCTCAGGGATCTTGGTGGGTACTACGTGGGACAACCAAGAAGACACAAATAGACATAAAAAGATCAAGATATGTCCCTATGTTGACCAATCAAAACACACCATAATATGATGGATTATGGCGGTCTTGACAAGTGATGATAGGGAGCTCAAATGATAAACAAAAGCCAAAAGCATCAAAAGATCACAATCAATTTCAAACGTCCATTGCCATAGGATCAAGGAGATGGATGGGATTGATGAGGTCTGTTAGGAAGGATACATCCTGTTGAGACCAAAGATGATGGATATTAAAAGATCGTTATGACGCGGGATGTTCAAAATGGATTGGATCTCATGATACAAGTGGATCGCGTTTGTTAAGAACCAGCTAGATAAGGGAATAACTTGATGGCATGACACAAGGAAGACAAGACATGGGACTGACAAAACCTAAAGACCTAGGGGCTCGGGGGCCGATCAAAGATTAGCCTTGCCTACGTGAAAGCGCAGAGCCCTCGTAGTTCAGTGAAAGGTGGACGACTGACCAAGATGGACACCTTGATGGATGGTAAAGACGGGACAGACAATAGGAACAAGAGTTGAAGACTGATGATGGAACCCCAGGGGCGGATCAAATGATCGACCTTGCCTACGTGAAAGCGCAGGGGCCATGTAGTTCGACTAAAGACCGACAACAAATGATGGATGAAAGAGGATGAGATGACCCTAGATAAGGGGATAAAATGATTGGACCGACACGATGGGACAAGATAGATGAATGATGAAGTGATAAGATAGATGATGTTGGACGATAGTGACTATGGAAAGCTCAGGGATGGGATAGTTAGCCAAATCATCAAAGATGAAGTGGGCAAATGACATGCCATATAGATGAATGGTGAAATGATGAATGATGAGATAGAAAAGATGTGCAAAAGAAGCAGAAGTGATGACGATAAGATGGATGACATTGGATTACATGGGGTAAAGCCTATAGCTAGATACCAATGACAAGGGATTAGGAGATGGGATGAGGATAAAGATGGAAGATTGGATAAAGATATAGGATAGGGATGGGGGAGGAAAAATGATTGTTTGGGTGGATTGGATAGAGGGATAAGGATTTGGATGAGGAAAAGGTGACCAAATGGATAGACGACTGATGCTTGGAATGATTGATCAAGATTATGGAATGAGAGTTTGAAATGATAGAAGGAGGTTTGATGAATGTTTGAGATGATAGGAGGTTCGATGAAGTGTTGAGATAATAGATGAAAGTTCGAAGCAGATGAATGGTTACATGGAATGAGTGAATAGATTTATTAGAATGGATGAATGGGACAAAATTGAAGAAGATGGAGGGAAGGATCTTAAGACTTGGTTGTAGATGGATGAAAGCCCAGATTAGGGGTTTGGCTAAGCTCAGATTGGGATAAGATTAAAGCTCAGATGAGGATTGGATCGAAGACTAGAATGATTGAAGGATATGATTGAATTGATTCTACACCGAGTTCCGGGGCTTTAAGGGACGTAAGGTGTTGACAAGCAGATTTTTCCAAATTTGGTAATTTTAAAAAATTGTCAAATTTTGCCATTTTAGGAAACTTCATGGTCGTATGTTTGAGAGTCCGAATTTTTTCCAAGAAATACCCATTGGTGAGATAGGATGAATTGCCAACTAACATCCCAGATTCGAGATATGCACATTGAGTTATGAGCAAATTTTTTTTTTTTCAAAAAACACTAAATTAGGATTTTGGGGGTCAAGATGAAACTTTGAGGCCCCAAAAATGGGTCAAAACGGAGTCCAACCAATTTTTACAAAACTTGTTGGGAATCCACTCGTTAGCTCAT
>VDFB02099753.1:0-17671 GCA_007258455.2 Sequoia sempervirens | reverse complement strand
CCCTGTTTTGCTGCAAAAACGTGGTAGCGCCCCTGATTTACTGCAGAACGCTGCCTACGCCCCTGATTTTGCTGTCAACGCCCCGAAAGTACCCCATTTGGATTCATTTAGCCTCCAAATCACCACTTAATCATTCCCAGCTATCATCCCATTATCCTAAGCTTCCATTTCATCATTTTAAGCCCCCCGAAACCTCCATTTCATCCATTTAAACCCCCATTCTACCACCCCAAATTTTCACAAATCACTTCTAATCTACCTTTTCATTCTAATTTTCCATTCACAAGTCAATACCCTCACCTAACAAACATCACAACTTTACCATTCACACCTCCTAGACACCGCCCATAGCCAAACCGCCCTAACCTTGCATTACAAAGTGATTATCTAAATTGACTATAGCACTTGAACTTGATTATTGGTCTTTAACTTCAACTCCAATCAATTTGCCTCCATCTTGAGGTGAATTCGGTGTTGCAAGTTATCATCCTTGGCCCAATCAATCCATTCCTAGCTTAAGGTGGATTCGGTGCCGTAATCATCCTATCAATCAATCAAAGCTCTAGGGTTACTAAAGGTAATCTCACATGATCAAGTTTGAGGTCTCTCTCTCACATCTTTCCAATCCAATCTAATCCAATCTAGTCAAACCCAATCCAATCCAATCCAAATCCAATCCAATCCAATCAAATCTAATCCAATCCAATCCAATCAAATCCAATCCTAATCCAATCAAATCAAATCAAATCCAATCCAATCCAATCCCAATCTAATCCAATCCAATCAAATCCAATCCAAATCTAATCAAATCCAAAACCAATCAAATCCAAATCCAAAACCAATCAAATCCAATCAAATCCAAATCCAATCCAATCCAATCCAAATCCAATCCAAATCAAATCCAATCCAAATCTAATCAAATCCAAATCCAATCAATCCAATCAAATCCAATCCCAATCCAATCCAATCCAGATCAAATCCAATCCAATCCCAACCCAATCCAATCCAATCTAACCCAATCCAATCCAATCAAATCCAAATCCAAATCTAATCAAATCCAAATCCAATCAAATCCAATCAAATCCAATCTCAATCCAATCAAATCCAATCCCAATCCAATCCAATCCAAATCAAATCCAATCCAATCCCAACCCAATCCAATCCAATCTAACCCAATCCAATCCGATCGAATCCAAATCCAATCCAATCAAATCCAATCCAATTTCAATCCAATCCAATCCAATCCACATCCAATCCAAATCCAATCCAATCCCATCTAATCCAATTCAAATCCAATCATCTTGTCAAAACATCCAATTACCCAATCAATCAAATCACATTCAATCTATCACTATAATCCTATCCAATCTGATCTATTCAATCAAAATCTGATCCAATCAACCTTATCCAATCCAATCTAATCACATCACCTTTGACCCAATCAATCTACTTCCATCTCGAAGCAGATTCGGTGTCGATCGTCAGAATTAATCCCATCACATCATCCAATCATCCTAATCTGAGCTTTAGTCCAATATGAGCTGGACCAAAATCCTGATTTGAGCTTTAATCCGTTCCCATCCAAAATCTTTTATCCATCCTCTTTATCCTTTCACCATCATGAATCCTCATCCTCCATCAATAGTAGTCAAGGGAAACCTTAATTACGTGGACGACGATAACGAAAGTCTTGTCAATCAAGAAGAATATGACATAGATCCCCTTGATGCTATCATCACTAGTAAGATCTCTCCACCCACTTTCCACAATCCAATCACCCCTTCTAGTTATCCCGCTATGTCTTCATCCACGCCTAGTCATGCTCCTTATGCCACCCTTGACAATGGATATCCAGTATCTTCTTCATCCCCATATTTATCATGTCCTTCATCTACATCATCCCCTTACACAACATCTACATCCTCTTATCCTCATCTTCCATCCCAATACTCTTATTACAATTCCCCATCCATGTCCCCCTATCCCAATCCTCTTTTCCAATCTTCCCATACTAATCCTACATCCACACCCTTTTACCTTAATCCTACATCCATGTCTCCTCATCATAATCCATTATCCCAATACCTTTATTATAATCCATCCCCCACATCCTCTTGTCCCACTACACCACCTATATCCTCTTGTCCTAATCCACAATCCATGTCCCCCTATCTTAATTCACCACTCCAATTTCCTTACCTTAACCCTCCATCCAATCCTAGTCCTTCATCTATTCCTAATCCTCCATACAATCCTAATCCCCCATCTACTCATAGTCCTACATTCGATCCCATTCCTCCATCTAACCCTAGTCCACAAATCCATAATCCCTCATCCATTTCTACCACCCCAGCCAAGCCAACCATATGCAAGTCTTTCATTCTTAAGTTCTCCAAGGACTCATTAAAGAAGCTTTAATCCCTTAACTCCACATCCCTAAGTCATGGAACCATGCCATCCTTAATCCATCATCCACTACAATAGTGATGAGACCCTTCTCCCTACCACACCTATTATTGATGTTACCACCCCAAGTACTGCTCAAACCGTTGAAACTATTGAACCCGCTAAATCCATTGAACCCACATCTCCTACTATGAGAGCCACTAAACCCATCGAAGACACCAAAGTCCAATCCACTCCCTCTACTCCTAGATCCACCCAAATCCAATCCACTCCTCCCACCCCTAGTAGCACCAAAACCCATTCCAATGAACCTCATGGATCTTTCGTCCCTCCATCTTCCCCACTTGACGAGTCCCAACAAGACGCCATTACCATGCCTTCCCCACACGATGAGTCATGCCAAGAGTCTAATCCAAAGCATGCCAGCATATCCCCTTCTCCAGATCAAGATATTGCCATCCCATCTAGTCCACCTCAAGATCACAATCCCCCATCCATTCCATCCCATGATCCCCTTGTCATTCAAGCTTCCACTGCTCCATCTCCATCTCCATCGCATGAGCCTACTACCACAAATCTAGATCCTATCATGCCCCTACTCCCCATCCAAATGTTGCTATCCCATCATCTCCTTCTTATGATCCCCCATCATTGCCTAAAAATGCTATCCCCACACCACTTGCATATCCTCTTGGTCCTCTCACATTCCTCCATGGTAGAAACGAATTATGCACCAGCAGAGAAAAAGCATATACACCAGCCCTCCCCTTCCACCTAATAATGAACTCACATCATTCTTCGAGAATAACAAAAATCCTGTCCTAGATCGAATGCTCAAGAGAATGAACTATCAAGGAAAAGGTTTAGGCCTTCATGAGCAAGGTATTATAGAGCCCATCCAAGCTAAAGAACATTGGTATCTGCAAGGTCTTGGATGTACTACTCACGACTCACACTCCAAAAATGTTGGTACAACCTCTAGATGTCCTCAACAAGCCCTTTCCAAAAGAAATGTTAGCTCTTCCCATCGCTCCACCAAATCATATGTTGCCATCCCTCCTCCTCTATCGTATCACCTCAAAACAACTGTCCATCTTCCTCCTTCATCTGCTCCATCCATTTTGGGTCCTTACATCCCTCCATCTCCCATCTCCAATCCTCCATCTACCACGCCCTTGTTTCCCCCAGGGCCTACATCTATTTTGGGCCCTTATATCCCAAAATCACCTCCCCCATATTGTCTTATTTTTCCTTTCATCCATCCATCACCTATCCATGTTGCCCATCATAACTATCCCACTCTCATGTTCCCCAATCAGGATCAACAAAGGCACGTACCTGTACATCATCCATCCACATATCATCCTAAAAATCCTACCTCCATCCCTCCATTCATGTGTCCTCCACATCATCCGTCCATTCACACCCATCCCATTGCTACTAAAAGCACTTTGGCTGTTAAAGAAAAAATGCATAAATGTAAACATCCACATGAATTTAAAGCTTCCCATGTCCCTTCTAAAAGACATGTTAAAGCAAAGAAAAACCAAATCCAAAATCCAAATCAAATCTATAGGCTGCAAAGGCCCACCAAAGCAAAGATCAAAACCATGTGGATCCCAAAGAAAAAAGAGGCAATGCCATCACATGAAAAATCTGTAAGAACATCCAAAGTTGCTAATCCAAAAGATAGTCATACACCCCTTTCATCTCCTAAGTCTATTTTGGGTCCTTATGTTCCAAAGTTCACCAGTCCATCTCCTCCATTATCCCCCCATTCTCCATCCCTTAATCCCCTTATCTTTTCACATCCACCACCACATGTGTCAATATTGGTCCTGAACACATCTCCCCATCACATATCTACCCCATCATTCCATCCCTACCCTTTGCAGCATCCCATCCATTATCCCATGTATCTCCCCTCTCAAATCCCCCTAATTCGTCCTCTTGCATAATCCATTTATCCTCATAAGATTGTACCAACATCCAATAGTCGGTTCGAACATGGGCCCTTACTACCTCGTATAGAACTTGATGCTTGAGTCATCCATCCATATCCATGTCGTGTATCTTCTAAATCCACTTATTCGCCTCCCTGTCATACATCCATCATGCATGTACTATCGAAAGTGAAATCAAAATTGAAAAAGTAAAGAAAAATAATCCATCCAATGGTGAAAACTTGGCAAACAAGCGCCTTGGATAAGTACCATGATGAAAACCTGGCAAACATGCGTCATATGTAAATCCCCATCTGCACTTGGGGGCAACTTCCTGATATGCGTTCCCTCCATCTGCTATGCTTCCAGCTATGCACCCATCTTCCTGTTATCCATCCTCTTCATAAATCCCCCCATCCCACCTATCTTCTGCATCCTACCATCATATCCCATTTATCTCCCATTTCCTCCATCCTTCTTGTGATCTTGATCAAAATAAGGGCACCTATCTATGCATGCTTTGGACATCTATTGGTATACATTCCCTTCATCCATGCTCTATCATATTCCTTAGTCACCCATCCTATCCTCATATAGTTATCTCCTTTATCTTCCCATCCACTTGTCTTCCATCCCTTATGCCTCCTCATATATGACATATCTAGAGTGGGGGCATCTGCTTCCTTTGTGACGTAGTCCTTGGAGACATCATCTATCACAACATCCCCTCCATCTCCATATCCATCTATCACAACATCCCTTCCATCTCCCCATCCTTATATTCGTATCCATCTATACTAGCATCCATTTCATCTCCCAATCCTTATATTCCTCTCCATCCAAACAATTCCTCCCATCCCCCATCCCTATCCTACATCTTTATCCAATCTTCCATCTTCATTCTCATCCCATCTCACAATCCCTTGTCATTGGTATATGGCTATAGGTCTCCCCCCATGCAACTCAATGCCATTTATCTCATTATCATCACCCCTACTCCTCTTGCACATCTTTCCAATCTCCTATCACTTTTCATCACTCATCTATCTATCATATCATCATTCCAAGCCATTTTAATAATAACTATCTCATCCCTTCATCCTTCTTCTAAATCGCCCCATCCCTCCATCATTCGTCATTTCTCGTCCTCCTTATTTCCTCTGTTTTTCCCTCTGGCTCCCCCCGTCGCTGGGCAGAACTGCCCTGTCGCTGGGCGGAACTGCCCCCTGCAGAGGGGCGGAACCGCCCCATCGCTGGGCGGAACTGCCCCTCGCAGAGGAGCGGAACCGCCCTGCAGTTGGGCGGAACCGCCCCCCGCAGAGGGGCGGAACCGCCCGGCCCGAGGCGGGAACATACAGCCAGAGGCGGAACCCGCCCATGAGGAAGAGGCGGAACCTTCCAGCGGCTGAGGCTGCTTCCGCCCAGCCAGAGGCCGAAGCATGATGCAGCTGAGGAGAAACAGCCCACAGCCAGAGGGCAGAACCTTATAGAGGCCGAGGAACACTCCGCCATTGGTAACGCCAGTGAGCTGCTAAGTGGCTTGGTAGGAAGCCACTAACTGCCGAGGCCGGAGCATGGCTGGTGAGCGCCCGAGAACCACTTGATCCGAGCGTGACTACACCCTTACCAATAACCTTTGCTAAACCTGCGTTTTTATTATTTTTTTTCAAAAACCAATTCCGACCCAATTCCTTATTTTTCCTAGCGAACAAAACCCATGTCTTGAAATTTTCAAAATTGATTTTTGATTTTTACACCCAAGCTTCCGGAGGCCATAACTTTTTACTCGGGTGTCCGTTTGAGCTGAAATTTGACGGGGAGTTGCGTTACGCGATAACGAGTAGATTTCCAACTAGTTTCTTTGAAAGCCGTTGGAACCCGTTTTGACCCATTTTCGGGGCCTCAAAGTTTCATCTTGACCCTCAAAATCCCAATTTAGTGTTTTTTTCCAGCATTTTGAAAAATTGTTTTCGCTCATAACTCAAAATGCATATCTCAAATCTGGGATGTTAGTTGGCAATTCATCCTGTCTCACCAATGGGTATTTTTCAAAAAAAATTGGGACTCTCAAACATACGACCATGAAGTTTCCTAAAATGGAAAAATTTGACAATTTTTGAAAATTGCCAAATTTGGAAAAATCTGCTTGTCAACACCTTCCATCCCTTAAAGTCCCGGAACTCGGTGTCGAATCAATTCAACCATATCCTTCAATCATTCTAGTCTGCGATCCAATCCTCATCTGAGCTTTAATCTTATCCCAATCTGAGCTTAACCAAACCCCTAATCTGAGCTTTCATCCATCTGCAGTCAAGATCTTTGGATATCGAACAAAGTCTTAAAATCCCCTCCACTCATCTTCTTCAATTTTGTCCTATTTATCATTCTAATAAATCTATTCACTTTCATTCCATGCCATTCATCACCCAGAACCTTCATCTCTATTATCTCCAACACTTCATGCACCTCCCTATCATCTCAACTGCATCGAACCTCCCTATCATCTCAAACATTCATCAAACCTCCTTCTATCATTTCAAACTCTCATTTCCACCCAATCTTGATCAATCATTTACCCACCCTTCACCTTTCTAGATCCAAGAATCAGTCATCTGGTCACCTTTTCCTCATCCAAATCATTATCCCTCTATCCAATCCTACCCACACAATCTTTTTCCTCCCCCCATCCTCTCCCCTCATCCCATCTCATAATCCCTTGTCATTGGTATCTAGCTATAGGCTTTTCCCCATGCAATCCAATGTCATCCATCTTATCGTCATCACTTTTGCTTCTTTTGCACATCTGTTCTATCTCATCGTTCATCACTTCATCATTCATCTATATGGCCTGTCCTTTGCCCACTTCATCTTTGATGATTTGGATAACTATCCCATCCCTGAGCTTTATATAGTCACTATCCTTCAATCCAATCCAGCGGGTCTGTCTTGTTACGTTAATGGGTTCCATCATTTAACCCCTTATCTGAGGGTTATCTCATCATCTTTCATCCATCGCTTGCATGCGTGGCCTTTTTTGTGCGTACTACGTTGCCCTGGCTTTCCACGCGGCAAGGTCGATCATTTGATCCACCCCGAGGTTCCATCGATCTTCATTGTCCACTTTGCTCTTCCATCATCTATCATCCCGGTCTTTTCTCCTTTTGTCCATCCCTATCTTTACCATCCATCCAAAGGTCTCCATCTTGGTAGGTCGTCCACCTTTCGAACTACACGAGGGCTCTGGCAGCTTTCACGCAGAGCAAGGCTAATCTTTGTTGGTCATTTGAGCCCTAGGTGTTTTTAGGGTGTGTATTAGGTCTCATGTCTTGTCTCCCTTGGTATTACGTGTCGTCAGCTATGCCCTTATCTAGCCAGTTCTTCACAAACGAGATCCACTTGTATCATGAGATCCAATCAATTTTGAACATCCCGCGTCATAACGATCTTTTAATATCCATCATCTTTGGTCTCAACAGGATGTATCCTTCCTAACAGACCTCATCAATCCTATCTATCCCCTTGATCCTATGGCAAAGGACATTTGAAAGTGATTGCGATCTTTTGATGTTTTTGGCTTTTGTTTATCATTGGAGCTCCCTATCATCACTTGTCAAGGCCACCATAATCCATCATATTATGGTGTGTTTTGATTGGTCAACATAAGGGCATATCTTGATCTTTTTATGTCTATTTGTGTCTTCTTGGTTGTCCCACGTAGTACCCACCAAGATCCCTGAGGTCTTGTGTTATGCTGGGGCATCCTTTTGTGCTTGTAGTTATCTCAATACCTGGCCCGACCAAGGTCTTTTGTGACTTTGGGGTGTTGGGATAGCTTTGTTGTCTGTTGTGTTTGTTTTATGCATTAGACACTAATTACGCCTTGGTTCTTCATACCCTGGTGTCTTGTGTTTGATGCTATAGCAAAAACCAGTGCTCCAAAGATGATAAATTGCATTTAGAATTGCATCTCATTCTCCATTCTATCGTCTTGCATGTATCCCCCCATCCATTCATCATTCACCCTTCATCCTTATCTCTATCCAATCTCCATCCATTCCACTTAGCCTGAATCATCTAATCATATCCTTTCTCTTGTCCCCAGTCTCATTATCAGCCTTGACCCATCATCATCATTATCCATTAGTATCATTCCCTATCCCTTTGGTGTTGTTTTGGGATGTATCCTTCCCTCATCAACAACACTTTCATCATCATCATCATCGGGAGGTATTTTTTCCTATCCTTTTGTGGTGTTTTGGGCTGTATCCTTCCCTCATCAATACCACTCAGTGGGATGTATCCTTCCCTATCCCTTTGGTGTTGTTTTGGGATGTATCATTCTCTCATCAACAACACTTTCATCATCATCATCGGGAGGTATTCCTCCCTATCCTTTAGTGGTATTTTGGGATGTATCCTTCCCTCATCAATACCACTCAGTGGGATGTATCCTTCCCTATCCTCATGTTGTCTTGGGATCTTTAATTCCCTCATTGACAACCCTCCATCCATCATCAACCCATTTTGACTTGTACCTTGACTGGGGCAACATCACCTTTTGTCCTCAAATCCATTTGTGCTTCACCCATTTCCATATCACTTACTCTCTTCCCCATCACCTTGCATCATCTTCCTCATCTCCCCTTGCATCACATCATCTATTTCGAGAGCACACACGTGTTCTCTTCAACCCGCATGTCCTCTCGAGGGGGCATCCTTCATCCTAATTTTCATCATTTTCTTTTTCCCTTCCTAGTCACTCCTTTGGATGACTGGGGCATCTTTCCAATCTAACCATCTTCTTCTAGGTTCTATATTTTAATATTCTTTGAAATGATGCTACTTCGTAACACCATCTCAAAGAGGGGAAAAATGTAGACATCCAAATTTGGACATTTAATTTATCCAAATTTATCACTTTTCGTCTAAACATCCTCTTATCCGAGTTAATTAAGTAATATTACTATCATTTAATTAATTTTGCTAAATCCTAAGGTATTTAATTAATAATTAAATACCTTACCCTCTTAATCCTCTTTTCATCAAATAAATTAAATAAATATTACATTTATTTAATTCCTCACATGTCATTTTCATCTAATCCTAATCCATTTCCTAATCTCTTCATTAAGGATGTGCACATGCCTAATCCTTGATTAGGATGTGTCACATCCTCCAACTTTTGCAAGTTGACTTTTAATCCTAATTAGCCCCTAATTATCCTCTAATTACTGATTAATTAAGCCTAATCATTCTCCAAGGAATTTTTAATTCCTTTTTATTCTTCCTAGATTCCCCTCTTTTATATGTGAATTTTTAATTCACATTCCATCCTTCCAAGGCTTCTAGAACCTTGGACTTGTCACAATCTCCACATGTGACCAAGTCCCACCTTTTTGGAGCCCACCTTTTATCCTTTAGATTTTTCTAAGAATGTGAATTTTTAATTCACATTTATATCCCCAACCACCTTTCCTTTTCCCATGTAGATTTTTGAGGAATTCTAAAATTCCTCAAATGTCCCTTTCACTCCCACTTGGGGACAAGAAATCCCTTTTTGTGGAAATCCTCTCATCCCCCAAGGTGCATGTCCTTTTCCACCTCATGTACCTTTTTGACAACTCATCTCCACCTCATATCCTCTTGTCCACTTCACCCTCCACATGTCAAGATGTGAGGGCTTGTGGGTTCTCAACCCACCATAGCCCTTCATCTTGACCTTGTTGGACAATCTTGACCCTTGAATTCTCTAGAGAATTCAAATTCTCCTATAAATACCCCCTCCTCAAGGGCATTTAGGAGACTTAATCAATTTGCAACTACATGCTGCCATTTTATGCACTCATCCAATTTTCAATCACATCCACTTGCATTTTACATTCAAGCATATAGTAGTGATCTTCAATCCACCATCTAAGGAGCACACAATCCATTTTAATCAAGGGCCAATCAAGGAGAAATCAACAGCAAGGAAGGTGATATTGTTTCTATGTTGTTTATCTATTTCCTTTCTTATTCTAACTCTCTTTTGGCTAATCTTGAGGTGTCCTTGATAGTTTGTTATTCATATTCTTGGTTATTTTGCACATTTAGAGTAGTAGAAATATCAAGGTATCTGAGGATCATTATCAAAAATTGAGACTTTCCAAAGCAACATGCTCATTATCAAATGTTGAGACCTATGAAAGTAATAGACTCTTTATCAAATTTGATACCTATCAAGGCAACAAGCTCGGTATCAAAGTTTGAAGGTTCCCTGTCAAGGTAACAAGCTTAGCTCAAAAAAGCTCAAAATATATTATAGTAACAGTTTCTTCATATTAGCTAGCAAATCTTCACCAAAATGCTTGGCTGAAAGAAGTTTGAGTAGTTCAAAATACTGCACAGTTTCATGATAACCCCTTCAGATTAAGGGGGGAAATTAACATGTTAATTATTCGGGGTTAACACATTTTTAATTAGAGTATTCTATTTATTTAGTCTAAATAGTTATCACAATTAAATTGTTCACTAAAATTGTTTTCTACCTATAAAATAAACTATGTAAACAATTCCTAAATGTAATTTTTTTTATATACAATAAAATGTATTTTCTATTCTACCCCACTTGGACCTAACAATAACATATCTTAATTTTATACATTTTTTTTTATGATATTTATTGTCACATTTACTATATTGATTCTACATTGGACAAAATTATTATTCCCCTCTTATCATATTGAACTTTATTTTCATATCTGACTATCTGAATCTATATCACTTATCTTATAATCATACATTTCACCATTTTTCTCATATCATAATGAACTCAATTTCTCTATCTAACTATCTAGATCTATATCGCTTGTCCAATAATCATACATTCTATATTTAGGCATTTACCCCAATATTAAGCCTTTGTGTCAGTTATATTTAATTTATCCTAGTTATCTTGTTGGGCTTCATGAAATTAATCCTATCTATGATACAATAACATTACACTATGTTTTCTTGTGATTATGGATGCCACTTTAGGGTCATATATTTTTAGAAGTGCTTTTTGATATAGAGTGTCGTATCACCACTATATTGATCTATCTTATCCCATTGATCTACAATATGTGTGGTTTTTCTCATGGATTCCATATTAGGACCATTTATTATCCTTTTAAGAGTGTTTATATCCATTAAAAGTTGTATCATCATTATTCTTCCCATGATGAGGTAATGATTATATCTTTGATTTTACCTTTAGTCCAATTTTATGCTTGTCATAATATACTATTCTAGTTATGATTTTTATACATTCATGCTTGGATGATTTATGCACATACATACTTATTATTCATCATTTTATTTCATGGTTATGATTATGATTTTATTATGATATTTTTTATTATCAATAAGCTCTTCTATACTCCTATTTACCATTTGTTTATATGATAAGAACTTCCTTCACTCAATTGCACCCTATGAGGGTAATCACTTGGAGAAAGAGAATATATTATTATTAATGCTCTCAATTTTACATTTGATTTATCTTGTGAGTTAAAAGATACTCACAATTCTTTTATCCTTTTTTTGTATAAATTCATAGGAGAGCATCCCCAATATAGGGGCCCTCAATGGTAATAAATATCATGAATTTTTTTTTTATATAAAATTTATGTAAGTTGAAAACCCTTATGATTGATGATAGTAGAAAGACCTCTACAAAAGCTTCATTCTAAAATTTGTAAAAATACTTCACCCTAAACCATATGGAGGAGGAAGATGGCATTCAAACACTTGGTAAATTCTTATGTCTCTTAGTTTGAACAAGTTAAACTTATGGTTCCATTTTTTTTGAGGAAAGAGTCACCTTCTAATTATTGAGGGTTTGTATGAACCCCTCCAATGAATTATGAAGGATTTTGTTCTCATCACCTTATAAAAATCAATAAGAGATCTAACACTTGATCCATTATTGTTGAAGAGAAGAGATCTAACACTTTTATGTATTGCAAGAAAAATTTCTAGAAAAGAGGATAATATCTACAATCACAAAGGATTACACCTTGATAGCATACAACACAAAATTTGATGACTATACAAAGAATGAGATAAGAAGGAAGAATCTTTTTAATTCCTAATAATAGCGACAAGAATCCAACTATAGATTTCTTAGGATATCTCTATATATTAGGATATATCTATCAGATTAACATATAAACCTATATATTATGGTATATGTCACCTACTATAAACTAATAGGACACCTATAAAAAAAACATATTAACTAAAAAATCCTTCTAAAAACTAAATCCTATTAAATATTATATCACTTAATGTCATATTCTCAAATAATTCTAGGGTCTTAATTGTTTAATAAACACCCACTTGAAAAAAGATCCAATATGATTGTTTCCTTTTCAATCTCTCCAAAAGTTGGATAATTATCTTCTTGCCAAGTCTCCATCTTTCTACCCATATGAAAATAAGTCAACCATATTATTTTATAGTTAGAAATAGATTATCATGAAAACTTGTTATTTAGAGTGACCTTTCTACTTCAATGATATATATTGAGTGGTCATGGGGAATTTACTTAGATATCTACAATATTTTCTCATTGAAAGGGACTCTTATAAAAGTACTAGATGTTTCCATTTTCTTTATCATTCATTTTTCATTAATATTTTAATTCATATTTTATTATTCATTAATTTGAATGAGTTCAACAATAACAAAAGGTTAAAATTTCTTAGATTACTTTAAATCATATTTTATGATTTTTTATGGACATCAAAATAACTAGTAAAAAAAGTTAAACTTGTTGAAAAACATCAAACCAACAAATAGTTCCTAGAGATTCTCGAAGAAAATATGATAAATTTTGATAATATTCTCAAATAGTTAATTATTCTCATTCTACAAATAAACTTTGGGAAATTTGTTTTTCTTGATTTTTGTTGGACCATACTAAACCCACCTACATTCATTATATATTGTTATGAAAAACTATGATTGTTTAGAATATTCTAGAGATTAGAAGTTAGGAAAAAAGGAGAATTTATCTAAAATCTTCCACGAAGATTTGTAGAAAATTAAAAACTCCAAATTCTAGAATAAATTATAACATTGTGGAAAATGGAATATTTTAGATTTTAAATTGTAGATTGTTCTATATGTTGTTGGACAAGGATAAATATAAATAAATTATTATTCATTGCACAAAGCATTGATGTATAATATATCAAATTTCAAGTAAAGGTATTCAATATGTAATATACCCTATTATGTGTTCTATTACATAGGTTTATTTGCATTCTATCTTTTTGTACTACCCATTATTCTATTTTGGCCCTTAGTATATGGTAACAAACCTAGGGTTTTAGAGTTGAAGGATTGAGGAATTTCTAGATTGGTTTTTCTAGATACAAAAGATTTGAAATTGATTTACTATATTTGATTTAACACTTTTTCTAGCCAATGTGGGATTGTGGTATGGTGATGTGTGTCCCCAATGATGTTGGTGGAATCTTAAGACCAACCAAAGGAGAATATTTGCCTAAATTTTAAGTGAAGATCTTTGGTGTAGATTTAAAGGTAATCTAATCAGATGGTCATGTTTTAAAGTTGAAGTTTTTTAACAAAGACCATCAGATTGTGGTGTGAAAGTTGGAGATACACATGTTTAGCATTCAAAGATTTGATTCTCTCAACAGTCATGTGGTTGAACACCTAGTCAAGCAGTGGAAATTGACACAGTGAAGAAAATTGATTGATGTGACTGCTCTAGATTGAATTTTAATTGTTGATTGAAAGGAATGGTCGAAAACATTAAAGAAAAAATGGCTACAAAATCTAATACCAAATAAATCACACAAGAATGGGCATTGAATGTGTATCAAATCCAGGGTTTGATACATGCTAAAAATAGCATAATTCAATAAATTATGGTGTTGGTGCATAGATTGAAAAAAGGTAGAATTTTTGGTGAAGAAAGTACAAATAGGTCTAGCAAAACATAGATTGTTGTGTGTGTAAATAATGTTTTGAGAAGGAAGAACTAGACTGAATATTGATCACATCATCTAGAATATGCATTCATTGTACATGAGAGAGAAATAACAATAAGAGGGGAAGAGAGAAGAGAAGAAAAGGATGCAAATGTTGAGTTAGTAGCAACAAAGAGAGAGAGGAAATTCTTACAAAGCATAGCATAGAATGAGCAATTGCAAAATAGGTCTATAACATTGAATTAGATTCTTTTGAATCACTTTGTAATCAATAGTTGTAGCTCTATAAATTTGTTTGTAAATCTAATTGGTTGGTGCCATCAGAAAGTTGAGTTGGTGCTCAGTTAGGGAGTAGGTTATTCCTTAGAGTTGGTTCTCTTAAATCAATGGATTGGTGTCTCCTTAGGGTTGGTGCCTTTCAAAATTGTAATCAGTGAGGTTTTTATTGTGAGGCTGGATTAGGACAATAGATCCTAGGAACTATTATCACTGTGGTTTTTCCTATATTGGGTTGCCATTGTGCATCTGGTGTAATATGTGCTTATGTGTGTGTTATTTTTGCATAATCTCCCCATTTGCATTTAAAGTGATAAAGGACTAGTTTTAATTAACTCAACTGATTCACCCCCCTCTTAGTAGATAGTTTTGTTCCAACAATTATAGGATCATCTTATTATCCCCAGTGTCATTTTTAATTGGAGAAGATTTCTAGTTCTTTTTTTCTACAATATTCCATTAATTGAATTTTTAAGTAGGGATTTCATAGGGTGATTTTGTTGAAGGAAAGTAAACCACACCAATGTTAGGAGAAGATATGCAAAACTTTGTTAAAAAAGTAGTTGTGGAAGGTTAAGAAGCAAAAGAAATTTATAAAGGAGAGGGAGTTGTAGAAGAATTATCAAGAGAAATTGTCTGCATAAGTATCAAAAAGAGCATCCTCATTGCAATCAACCACCTAATGATGTTGTTCCACCACAACCCACCAAGTGACATGTCATTACTTTGGACTTGAAGAGAATACTTTGACCACTTTTCAATGAAATGACTAATAGCAAAGCACAATTTGCATTTGAAGGCTATTTGTTCATAAATAATTTATTTTTTCCAAATTGTGCCTCCCACACACATATATATATATATATATATAAATAAATCAAATTCCACCAAGATTATGATATAAGTAAACTGTGTATAGCTCCTCTAAAATAGAAAAAAATAAAGTTTCCTTAATGCCAATAGAGAAACAACATAAAATTGATAAAAACAATGAAAAGATAAATTTGAAAATCTCAAACTATATTAAAAAAACCAAGAAAATGTTGACAATGTTCAAAAAGAGCATTAAACCCTTGAGACCATGGTTTAAAACCGAGATATACTTTAAGCAAACACCATGGGCATGCCTTCAACATAGCTTCCCTTTGCATATGATCTACTGGATGTCTGCATTGTGGAGAAAACTCCGTTAAATAAATTTTGAAAACTAATTATTTTTTAAAGAAAATTAATCATCCGATGGATTTACATATTTTTTTATGAATACTTTGCATATGTCATGTAATATATATTTTAACAGATTAAAAATTGATTCGCATGCGGTGGATTTACATGTAGTTGATATTTACGAAAAACTAATTGAATCGTATGAATTCATTGAATTGAATTGAGCGAATTACATAAACAATATCACTAGTTAGGCCTTGTTAGATAGACGTAGCTGTCCAATTCACAAGTCGATGGACCGTAACAATAATTCTGCACTGTTATTTATGAATTCAGTGTATGTATTGAAATAATAGAGGACTTGTTGTTTGTAGTCAATTCCACGATGACTATTCTATTCTCTGTCAACTATTATTTTTAGTCAATTCCACATAAAATAGAAGCTTCTAAATCGTACAGCACGTATATGATGATCTTTTGACAAGATGATCTTATGATTATATAATCTTATATTGGTGTATTACATGTTGAGATATTGCTATCAGGATTCAATCGTGTAGTTTTATGAGTTAAACTCTTTGATCCCATGTTTCATGAGTCAATATATAATCAAGAAATATAATGAAGAAATATATAATTCATGATGTTTTATTTTCAATGTTTATTATTAAATTTTGTAGGGTATTATATTATACAAATATGGTTGTATCTATATTAAATTTATATTGCTGTATATAGCATATCTTGATTTTCTTCATGATAGTTTTATGATATTTATTGTAACATTTTATTATATTGATTCTACATTGTAGGACATCACTCTTTCCCTCTTATCATATTGAACTTGTTTACCAGATCTAACTATCTAGATCTATATCACTTATCTTATAATCATACGTTTCACCCTTCCCTTCTTATCATAATGAACTTGATCTCCATATCTAACTATTTTAGATCTATATCAAGGCATTGTGTCAATAATCTTTATTTATCCTAGTTACCTTATTGGGCTTCATGACATTGATCCTATCTATCATAGAATAATCTTACACTATGTTTGCTTGTGATTATGGATGCCACTTTAAGGCCATATATTTTAAGATGTTCATTTAGATATAAAGGGTTGTATCACCATTATCTTGATCTTTCTTATCCAGTTGATCTACCTTGTTGTGTGTGTGCTCATGGATGTCATATTAGGGCCATTTATTGTGCTTTCAAGAGTGTTTTTATACATTAAGAGTTACATCACCATTAATTTTTCCATGATAAGGTAATGATTATATCTTTGATTTTATCTTTAGTCTTTTGTTATGATTCTCACAATTTACTATTCTAGTTAAGACTATTATACATCCATTCATCTAGATGATTTATGCACTTACATGCTTATTATTTATCATTTATCACATGGTTATGATTATGATTTTCTTATCATGGTGTTTATTATCAATCAACTCTTATATGCTCCCATTTACCATTGATTTAGGAGATAAGACCTTCCTTCACTCAATTGCACCCTATGAAGAAAATCAATTGATGAAAGAGAATAAATGATCATTAATGTTCTCATTTTTACATTTGATTTATCTTGTGAGTTACAAGCTACTCATGATATTTTTTATCTTTTTTTTAATAAATTCATAGGAAAGTATCCTCAATATAAGGACCCTCAATGGTAATAAATATCATGAAAAATATTATTTTAAAATAGTTATGTAATTTGAAACCCCTATGATCGATGGTAGTACTAAGACCTTTGTACAAGCTTGGCTGCAAATTTTACGAAATTACTTCACCCTAAACCCTAAGAGGAGGAAGATGGAATTCACTTCACCCTCAACACTTGGTAAATTATTATATCCCTTAATTTGAGCAAGTTGAAATGATGGTACC
>VDFB02099752.1:0-30102 GCA_007258455.2 Sequoia sempervirens | reverse complement strand
AACTATCAACCAATCCATCTCTTATCCCTAAACGCACTCCATCCACACCTCCATGCATAATATCCAATTCTTACATTGACCATGTATTGGCAACAACCCTTCATCATAAGGATTTAGAAGGAAATCTATCGCGATGTGCGCACAAACACAAAGTCAACTTCGGTATCAACGAAGCAGATCAGAAATCCCAAAAATTGTATTCAAGTGCATGTATCTTTGCAAAGCAGCTCCTTCAGGCAGGATATCGATGGCACATTATGACAGGGGCATCTACGTCAACACCACCTTGTGATTCAGCATGAGCTTAAAATCTTTCAGAAAAAATCAAAAAAAAAATCAAAAAAGCAAAAAATGCAAAAAAATTAGAAAAAGGATTGAACACAGTAAAGATAAAAATCATCCTCTAGTAAAAACCGCATGGGCAGCACTTTGGGCAAGACCATGATGAAAACCTGGCAAATAGGCATCATGTGTAGAATCGAGCATTTACGTGTGCCACTTCAGGTGAAAGCATCTCATCCCATTTGTAATAAATCCACCATCCATCCATCTTAGCCATAATAAATCCATCCATCCATGAACCATTTATCCAATCCATTCACATCTATCTGCATCCGTCATCTTAGTTATCTTGATCTTGATGAAATTTTGGAGCACGCTTTATGCTTGCTTATGGTAAACATCTTGACATGGGCCGTTTTCATTGATCCCATCCTATGCAACATTATTTGAGCCATGAAGCATTATCCAAAGAGCATTCCTTTATTCGAACACCTTATCTTATTGCAAGATAGTCCTTTGCATGCTTACCATATCATCCATCCATACACTTATCTGGGCATCCATCCATTACATTCCATACGTTGCTAGAAATTAGGGGCAGATATGTACATCTTGCTTCAAGAATATATCTTAATCTATATCCTTCACCTTATGTGGCGATCCGAACATTGGAAAACATGAAATAAAATTGGTCAAAGCATTTGTATTACTAGCCCATGACACATTTTGATGAGAAGACATTCCTTATCAATCTTCATCTTTCATCAAACATCAATCGATATCAGTCGCATCTAAGCTGCACATCAAACGTGACATCAAATCATCCAAACATCTTTTGTTTGAAACCAAGCTTCATCAAACATGATCAATCAAATCCAATCAAAAAATCATCATCTCGGGATATCCTTGTGTTGCTTAACACTATCCTTGCATTGATGTGTATCCTCGACAATGTTATCATTATCAATCTTGATCAATCCAGTCCTTGCATTGTTATGTATCCTCAACAATGTTATCATCATCAATCCCATCAAATCCTTGTGTTGCATAACACTATCATTGCATTGTTGTGTATCCTCAACAATGTTATCATCATCATCAATCCATCGATCTGATCAATCAACCTTAGCTTGGTTTTTAGCAAAATCCTCAAATAGAGCACTGATATCACATCCATATCAAAATCGTCAAAATCATGTGAAAATCCAAAAATATTAGAAAATCAAACAAATCCAAAAAACACTCCAAAAAGCAAAAAACATCAAAAACATTGAAATCCAAACTACGTCGTCTCTGAGCTTAAACGTAGGCAAGGCTAATCTTTGATCAACCCCCAAGACATCAAAATCCAAAAACATTCGAAAAACATCAAAATCCAAAAAAATTCAAAAAACATCAAAATCCAAAAACATTCGAATCACATCAAAATCCAAAAACATTCGAAAAACATCAAAATCCAAAAACATCGAAAAATCAAAAAATCAAAACATATGCAAAAAACTTGAAAATATCAAAAACAGCCTCAAAACATTTCAAAATGTCAAAAACATCCAAATATTTGAAAAAATCCATCCGCCTCATTTCACTTTCACCTGCAATAATCAATCATCCATAATAAACTGATCATCACCTTCATCCTTTGGCAACGCAAATAGAAACAATCACAGCAGTCAGCAAAAGCAAGCTTCAATCATAAAATCAAAAGCAAACAACAAATCTTTAAAACAATATCAAACTCTTGATCAGTCGCAAACATGTCAGTCAACCTTATATCAACAGCCTATCAATCAAACTTATCAAACCATCATCATCCTATACAATGCATGTCCTAGGATATATCGTTTCGACAATGGGCATCATTTTGGATATCACTTTGGATCTTATCTTATCAAAAAAAATCCTTTTGGCTAGAGGTATGAAGAACATTGGCTTGTTTGTGTACTTGGTCTTTTCTTTTGATTTATCTTATTGCACTCAGTCCAAGGACCTCTCAATGATATCCAAATGAAGGATTTAGAGAGATAGGAATGGGGCAATGATCATTATTCTTTTGTCTGTTGTGCTTGTTGGACGTTCTTGTAAAATAACTTGGTGAATACTTGCTTTGTTAGGTACGCCCTAGCAAGGTTTCCGTATGTCAAGTGTGAACAAGAATACTCCTATCTGCTTGTTGAGTCAAAGTCCATCACACTAAGTACAACGCCATCCTAGTCCTTCATACCTTGATGCATCGTGCTTAGGCATGTTATCAAACATAAAGTAAGTGACCCTTTGAAAATCCCAATCCTTGATAAGCAAATCATCGTCATCATCATCTATCATCATCATCTCTAATAAAGTCTTGACCAATCATGGACTTGTGGGATCCTCTTGTCATATCTGATTTCCATGCTAACATCATGCATCCGTCATGCATCTGTCATGCATCTACAAACCGTCAGCATACCACATATCATTCATATCATACATCATAGGAAACATCGATCATTTCACATGCATTGGATAATCATCATCATAATATAGATCTATTAGTCTAAGCATCTCATAACTCATCCATTGCATAATCACAACATATCACATCATCAATCTCATCCATCTCATATCATATCACTATTTAAGTTGTTTAGGATAATATAGATTTGTTATTCTAAGCATCTTAAAATCATCTCATTTGCATCATCGTCCATAACCATCCATTTTGAACCTCTTTATCGTGAGATTGACCCTCAAATTGAATCTTTCGCTCTATCTCTCGAGGGGGCAATGTACCAGTGTACTTCTTTCCGTTGGGGCATCCAAAAAATAAATAAAAAATTAAATTTCGATTGTGGCAAGTTTATTCTTTGAACCAATGCAACAAGTACATTGCTTCAAAGAGGGGCAAATGTAGACACGTCAAATTGACATAATGCATTCAACTAGGTCATATTCATACATTTGGCAAATAAATCAAGTTTATTTATCAATCTCCTAAAGTCATCAATTTAAATCAAATAAATCAACTTGATCCCATTACCCTCATTTTAATTAAATAAATCAAGCCTTTTATTTAATTAAATCCAAAGTCATTTCCATCATTTTCTGATTTAAATAAATCAAATATTTAAGTCATAAAAGTCAATGCATCCTAATCATCATCCTAGCTAATTAATCCTGATTAAATCTAATCTAATGCATGTCACATCCTAACCACTTGCATTCTCTAGATTTGGCCACTTGCACATGAAATTGCATTTAATTGATTTATCAAAATCTTTATTTTCAATTTGGCATAAAGGAAGAATATTCTCCAAGTTTGAATCTCCCCCCAAGTGGACATGTACACCCAACAGAGCATTTATGAGGCCTTACATGTCTCTTACATGTCCCCTTCCAAGGTCAAACTCAGCATTCATTGCAAATTTGAATTCAAAATTTCCCTCTCATGGGCACTCTTCCCAAATCTTGCACAACCATTGGCCTATCATCACTTGACAAGTATCCTTCTTTCATTTGTCTAATCTTAGTCCCACATTGGTCCATTTTCAACACTTAGCATTTTCAAAATCCTTAAATAGAAGCTTCAACATTGAGCAAATCCTTCACAATCTTTATGCAAAGTCACTCTCTTGGTTTGAGAACTGATTTTGTTCATCATCACTCCACCATCTTCATAGCATTTTCATCTTAAGCTTTGATCAAGGGTTGGGAAAGGGTTACTAGCACATGTAACACCAATCCAATATGAGATAGTTTGCATCATGTTTTCTTATGCTTTTGCTTTAGATCTTTTGTCATTTATTTGCATTTTGAACATGATGTATTATTTCATAAGGATGTTAAATATTTTGATTTGTTGTTGAATTACTAACTATTATGCAGATTTTATTATTAGATTTCTAACCACATTTTGCAGATTTTAGCATCCACACCCCCTATCATCAATCCAACAACACCTCTCATGACAATATCTCACACCATTCCAAATCCACCACCACCACCACCACCAAAAACAAACATTGAAAACCAATACAATATCACATTGTAAGCAGCTCAACAAGCCTACCAAAAGGAACTTCAATAGTTTCAAGCTCAATAAGCCACACAAGTTGCACAACAAGCCACTCAACAAGTGCAAGCACAACAAGTTGCCCAAGCTCAAGCTTTGTTGTAACAACAACAAGCACAGCAAGCACAACAAGCTACCCAAGCTATGGAAGTAGCCCAAGTAGCTCAAGCTACACAAGCCACATAAGCTGCACAGGCTGCCTAGGTTGCACAAGCCTCCCAACAAGCTCAAGCTCAGGCACAAGCCCAATATCATACTCAACAAGCACAAGCATATGCACAATACCAAGCAGCTTAGTAGCAAGCATATCAACAAGCTCTACAACAATACCAAGTGTAACAAGAATCAACCCAATTATTAGCCCAACAACAAGCATTGTTGGTACCAACAACAACAACAAGACCAACAACAAGCATTGTTGGTACAACAACAATTTCAGGCATACCAATAGGCCTTGGTCACACAACAAAGCTTGCAACAACCTCCCACAAATATACACAACACCCCACCTGCCACTCAAATGATTAGACCACCTCAAAACACATTCACCCCACCACCCCATCCAAAAAATGATGTGATGCAACAAATCAAGTTTCTCTTACAATAGGTGCTAGACCTCCAATCTGGAAAAATAATGAAAATTCTAAGCAATTTTTTCCCCTATCCATTCAATAGAAGCCTTACGATAGTACCATTCCCAAAAGGGTTTGAAATCCCAAAATTTGACAAATATCATGGGATGGGCAATCCTAAAGATCACATCAGGGAATTCCAAGTACATTTCATGGAAGTTGCATATGACAACACATATCTAATGCGACTATTCCCTAGAAGTTTTGTTGGATGAGCAATTGAATGGTTCTCTTGCCTCCCTCTTGGAATCAAATAATTCCAAGAAATCGTGGATGCATTCATAAAGAACTATGCATTCAACACAAGAATGGATGTGAGTCTAGAGGAACTATCCACTCTTAAATAGGCTAAGGGAGATACATTCACAACCTTCATGCAATGTTGAAGATCTAAGGCCAATAGGAGCAAGTGGGCCATGCTAGAGGAACAACAAATCTACACTATCATTTTCAATCTTGAGAAAACTGTGCCCTTCCACCTAAAAATGTATTGCATCACCACGTATGACCATTTGATCCCCAAGACACTCAACATTGAAAGAGCCCTTATTGCACAAGGGGGAACACTCACATATTAGGAATATCAAGACAACCGCCCTTACACCATTTATAATGAAAAACCTTGCACATGGGAAAAAACCAAAAATGTCACTAATGATGGTGTGGTTGATGCCAAGGTCATAATTAGTGTCCCTAAAAAAAACACACAATCATACCAACAACCACAAGGAAACAATTGAAACAACACACAAGCCAATGTGGTATCACAACCACCCAATAATCAAGTCAAAAATTTGAATAATGAAGTGTTACCACCTCCACGAAACAAGTATCCCCCAAGAAAAAATACACAATCCTTGGGGAATCAATCAAATCCATCATGAAGAAGCTAGTAAATGAACATCTCATTAAAATCCCCATTTATGAGAATTATCAAGAGCCCCAAGTGAAACCACCATGGTACAATGAAAACCACCTTTATTATTTTCATAAAATCAAGGGACACACCATGACTAGTTGCATGAGATTGAAAAATATAATCCAAGACCTTATTGATGACAAAATCATAAATGTTGAGCAACCAACCAAAAATCAGGACCTAAAGATATACACGAATCCAATGCCCGATCATAATAAAGGGAATAACCATGGAAATAAAAATAATGGAAATGTAAACCATGTTTTACGATCTTGTTGTCATATCCCTAGATGAATGGGTTGCTGTTTTTAATGTCAAGGGAGCCAAAGCTGATTGTGGAGTCACCACACATGGCAAAAAATTTACCATTGCTGGACCATCCCAACCATCTAAGGAATCCACCTCCAATCCAAAATATTTTCCCAAGGGTTATAATGTCTTGTACTAGTTGAAAAGAACCCCCGCTCAGATCTCCATCATGGAGTTGCTAAAGATCTCACCCGTGCATAGGAATATCCTAGAGGAAGCATTGGCTTCATCCACTTTCCCTAGAGATCTTGACACTAAACAGTTCCAAGCTATGGTTAGACACATCACCACCCCACATCTCCTCACATTTTTCGATCAATACCTCCCAACGCAACCATCTGATAACCATGCACTCCATCTTGAGGTCTTGGTCCATAAAACAAAGTCAAAAGTGTCTTGGTGGATGGGGGTATAGGTCTCAATATCTGTTCTCTCAAGTTAATAAAGAATTTGGGGTTCTCTAAGGAAATCATTGAAAAAGGTAAAGGTATAATAATTAGGGCATATGATGATCAGGAAAGAGTGTCTCAAGGCACTATTCAACTCCCTATTCAAGTAGGGTCAGCCATCATGGAAACCACATGCCAGATCCTTGATCTTGATTTACCTTATAATATCCTCCTAGGGAATCTATGGATACATGGGATGCAAGTTGTCACCTCTACGTTCAACCAATGTGTCAAGTTTCCCTATCATAATCAAGAGGTCACAATCCATGGTGATCCCAAGCCATTTTATTACTATAAAATTATGGAAGCAAAGTATTACAAGATACCCTAGGTCCCAAAGAATTATGAAGGCCCTACCACTCCATATGTAGACCCAACTACTTTAGCCTCCACCTCTGAGACAAAGACACTAGCCATTCTTGAAATCTCTAAAATTAAAGTTATTATCCAAGACAATGGTTGTGGGGATTATAGAATGAAGAAGAGTTATTTTGTAATAGGAGAATTATCTCACTCTCCTAGGTCTCGCGGGAAGCCCCAACCTATTGAAACATCATCCAAAAATTTTAAAGTAGACCCATGTAGATTCAAGTGTTGGGGAGACATAAGCCGAGAAGTGGTAGATGAAAAAGACATATCAAGTCTGCTATATCAAGATGAAAGGCGTATGCCTGGTCTTCCCATGGATGATAGCAACAAAGGACTACGAAGGATGCTTGGTATGGGCTATAACAAAAATAAGAAACTTGGGAAAAATGACAATGGTCTTCTAGTACCTCTCATCCATGAGAAGCGTATGAGAAATCATGGCCTTGCGTGTACCCCTCCAAAAATAACCATACTTGGAAAAGGTGCCCTAGTGAGAAAAGTAAACTCTTCGCCTCAGCTGCCAGTATCCACAGGCTTTCCCTTAGATAACTTTAGCTTTGACATAACTAATGTGTGTAACAAGAACCCTATAATTGACTTACCCATGCTATTCAAGGATCCCTCCCTTCTCATGATTAGTACCCTATATTTTCAGTCAAACAACCAAACCCATGAGCTAAACTTAGTCTATCCCCAACTCATCAATTATGACCAATGAGGACCACCAATTTTGGACACATTTGAAAATGATGAGGATCTCTTAGAATTCATGGGATTGCAATATACTATACCATGCAGAGATCACAAGGCTAGATTCAACATTGAGTTGGACACATATGCCTATTACACAGAAATGATTGAATCTTTCAGTCGTAAAAGTGAAAATTTAAGAATAATATCTAGGTCTTTGAGTGAAAACCACACTATGAAACTCTCTAACCCAAAAACAGGCATGTGCAGGATCATAATAGAAAAAATAGGCCCTTAAGTGGCAAAAATTTTAGAAAAATTAGAGTTAGGAAACTTGATGTAAAAATTTGAATAAGTTATCTATATTATTTCAAAAATGTGTTAGAATATAATCTATAATAAAATTGAATGTAGTTTCTAAAATACTAGGTTTATTTTAAAAAAAAGGAAAATCTATTTGGTGAAAATTTGAAATTTCAATGCAGCAGTACTTAAATTTCAGGGAAAAAATGAGAAGTAGGTGTCTATCTTACCACCCTAACCACAATAAAAGATTAAAAAAAATTATAAGATTTTAGATATAGGTAGAGGACTCATGTCCCAAAGTGATGCATATTTTTTTGTTATTTTTTTCCAAGTAAATAATTAATTATGATTTTTTTATTACAATTATATATATACAATATCTAACTATGTCCTCTGGGGTACATGTGACAACATTACTAAACATAAACCCATACCATAAGGATGATTGCCACATCATGAGATTACATTGCAAAATCATGATATAGGATAAGTAAACAATGATCATACATCCATAAATGAAACACATGATACATTCAAGAATATCCATACATTACATTGATCAAATCATAATATACATATTGTATCAATATGAAATTACATTTTTTTAGGTTTACAAGAGTACAACAATGCTTCCGCACTCAAAGTGGGAATCATACAACAATTACAAGAGCAATACAACAAAGAACATGGTACAATTGAACTATGAAGAAGCTCTGGATCAACTACATCGGTACAATGTCCAGGCTTCACGAACTCTGGTTAGGGACCCAATGGGGTACATAGCACGTTCCACTCAACCACATGGACCAAAAGGCCCACCCCCTGTGCTAGGAGATGACAAGAAAGGCCCACAACATAGAACAATCAAGCGGAAATACTACAAGACTCAACAAACAAGAGTAACAATAAACAATAATTAACTTATGCATCAAATGACTACTTACAAGGTGACTGCTTCCAGAGGCACACAAAGGTAATAGAATAACAAAGGATACTATAGGAGAGTGTCATCACATGGACCTATATGGGTTATCGTAGCTGCCTCTCACTAGGCACCAACCCTTATCTATGAAGATTAACATGGAAGAGGTAAAACAAATCAGAGAGAGGTAAAACAAATCGACACACCCACTATGAAGATTAACATGGAAGGAATATAACCCTGGGTGCCACTTGATGAAGAAGAAGACTCGCTAGTTGCACTTGATAAGCAACAGAAAATCCAGGAAACCTAAATCGAGTACCTTACAAAAGCAGCCTATCACTAATTAATATGACATAAGGCCAACATAAGAAGGAATAAGTTGTAGACTGATCAACGCTAAATGGGATATGGTGAAACAAAAAACAAATGATCCCCTAGCAAAGTGGATGAGAAAAAGAATGATGCCACAATGTAAACTGAAAGGATAGACTCAGAGATCAAAGCTAAATGATTCAGCTTTAAAGAGGTACGCCTACACTACAACCAAGAGGCGCCTAAAAACAATGATGCTAAATGAACCAATTATGAAAGCTACAATTTCCTCAAGACACACTTTGAATAATGGACAAAAACTCCAACCCTATGGGCGAAAAGAAAGATATTTCAGAATTCAAATCTATCATTCACAACGTATCACTATTCAGACATTAATTTCCAACAGAGGAAGATAAGATATTGTTATATTATTTGAAAACCAAAATTACGAAAAAAACAAGACCAAACTGGATTTACAATTGAAGATGGAGAGGAAGTATTAAGACGATTGTTTCTTCTGTAGTCCCCAAAATCCGTCGTCTGTTCCCAAAATCCACCTCCAAGAATGCTTCAAGCTGTATATTTTCTTTTACGTTTATTTTCAGAGAAAATTTTACTTGTTCCCTAAAAAAACCCAAAATTAATTGCCGACCTTTTCCCCCATAATTGAGCATTCTTAAAAATCTGAAAAGGATTAGTATTTTTGAAAACAAAAATCAAATGCTTAATCATAAAAACTCAAAAATCAACAACTTTCCCTCTATGCTCAGTTGACTGTGCATGCACTTGCATGCCAAATGTTTCCCAATTTTATCTCTTTTTAATTACTTTTTTGTGATTTAACATTATCACTTAATTTCCAATTTAAACACATTATCCACTACATTTGTATTTAAAATAACATTATTAATAAATGTAAATAGTATTCTATTATAGTCTTTCAAATATTCATCATTAGTAAAATTATTAATATATAATTATCGAATCATTATAACTTAACAAATTAATTTAATAATTAGTAATCACTATCACCACATAAATACTTTTCCACAAACATATTGTATTTAATTAATATTTACTTCCAAATTAATTTAAGTTACCTTGTAAATCAATTTAAATTGATTACTCAAGGCTAATTAGAGGATTAACTTTATGATATAATTTTGAAATCAAATTAAATTAAATAATAGAATCAACAAGTCCAGAAGACATCTCAAATAAACAACTTACTCAAACGTCAAACGTCACCAAGGGCTAAAAGCCAAGGGGTACTACATATTTGAATTTTTTATAATTTTATAATTATATTTTAAGATATAACAAGTAAATAAATGCATAGAATGGAAAATATAACAAGTAAACAATCTTTAAAGAGTTCAATTTTTTTTTCTAAAAATTAGGTAAATATTTTTTTATTATGGTCTTTGTGGTGTAAAAATGCCTTGAAAAACTATGATAAAAAAGTTTTTTAGCCAATAAGATTGAGGAAAAATAATTTTTGAAATTTGAAAGTTAAAAATCTTAAGAAAATTAAGATATAATGTATCAAAAGAAAGTAATGAGTTTTGATTGACTGCAAGTAAACCATTTAATCACTAGTTAAAAACTACCCTTTGCCTATAGTTCTATGACAAGAACTAACAAGTAAATAAGATTGTCACTACCTTATCTTATCAAATAATTACACTCTCAAATAATATTTTGAAATGATAGTTATTAAGAAATTATAGAATATATCATCTTATCCACCAAACTTATTGTTAGTTGTTAAGGGTATTATTATTCACATGAGGTGTAATTTCATGCATTTGGATATTTGTTTGATCATTATAGTTAAAAATTATATATGATAATTTTATAGAATATAATAGCCTATCCTTAAATTAGTTGTTAGTTATTGTAGTTATTATTACATGATGGATAATTTCATGCATTTGGATATTTGGTTGATTATTGTAGTTTATCCATCACATTAGTTGTTAGTTATTAGAGTTATTGTTATTTGATGTATAGTTTTATATCATAGGTAATTTTTTGCATTTAGATATTTGATTGATCATTATAGTTAAAAATTATTTATGATAAATTTTTAGAAGGAATATAAATTTAAATAATTTGTTCCTTCTCCTTCTAAATAATTTGTACTTTATGTATTTTTATTTAAAAAAAAAAAAACTCATTGAGAGATTTTAAATAATTTTAAGTAAGTAATTAGAAAGTATTCAAAATTTAATAAAAATATTTATTTATTGTAAAGGAATAAATATCAACTAGATATTTTTTAATTAATTATTATGAATATGAACATGTAGATGGTAAAACCTAGATCAAAATTTTACATTAAATAAAGATTTAGTTTTTGACATATCTTATAGGGAGTGTTTTTAGATATCTATTTTTAATTCTTAATGTCTTTTTGTCATTATATATAATAATAGCTTCATTTTTATACTTCTCATTAACAATGCATAACACTTTTAAAGTTAATGAGGGCAGCAAATAAATTGATAGTTATTGGTGGTTACAATTCATTAAATATGATGTTGAAATTATATCATTAAATATTTTTTAATTTTATATTAATTTTTTTATATATATTATTGGTACTTGAATAAATATTATAAACTAGCATACCTATATTTAAAAAATATGCGAGAGATATCTTTTGTAGGCACCTATGATATGAATAAAATAAAATAATCCTAAAATAACTCCAAAGTAAAAAGTAAAATAACTTTTAAGTAAATAAAATAACATAAGAGTGATAAAATAACCTAATTATAATATTAATTGAATTTTATTTACAACTATTTTCTTTTTTTCGAATTTTATTTACTTTTTTAAAGAGAATACTTGTTAACCTAGCAAAAATATATATAATCACATTTTATTGAAGGGAGGCCCAACATCATAATACTCCATGTGTTGTATAGTTTAGAGAAGCTCATATTATGAATAGGATTTTAAGGCCATATATTATGGTATCTTACAATCCCAATGAAGGAAGGAGATCTATTATCATGCTATTGTTTTATCCATTGACTTTATTAAAGATTATAACACCCTTTCAAAATCTTTGCTTAAATGGTTATCAAATTTTATATTAATAAAAACTTTAAAGTATATTGATGTGTAGTCTAATTATATATTCATTACTTATTTGATCATAGATATCAATTCAAATTTATAATAAATATTATTATATTTGATAAATAAAATATTTCAACTAAAACAAAATTTTAAGTAACATATATTCTTCTTTCATTTAAAAAATATTTACAATGTGAAGACAATCATACATTTGATTAATTATATTTATTATATCTAAAAATTCTATAGTCAGTTTCATATGTAAAATAGATCTATTTAATTTAAAATAAATGTTCTTCTAAAGTATTTTTAATGAAAAATTTATAAATGTCTATAAACAAAAACAAAATTTCAACTATCATTTTTGTTCTAGAAGTTTAAAAAAAAAAAATTGATAGACATTAAAAGAAAAATAAGAAATGCATTTGGAAAAAGAAAACTAAAGTAAAGGAAATAGAATAATTCTTTATAGGTGGTTTTTTTTCCAATGCATAGCTCTAGTTTCTTTATAGTAATTAATTAGTTTCTTTTTCCTTTGTATAACTCTTATTTCTTTATAGGTGGCTTTTTTCATTTGATAACTCTAATTTCTTTTTAGTAATTAATTAGTTTCTTTTTGTATTTTTTAATTTAACTTAATATGAAATTATAATTTATTTTAATTTTTAAAATGAAATGATTTGTGCAAACAAATTTTTTTTATTAGATTGTTGTTCTTGATTTATTTTAGAATATTTCTAAGTTCATTTCTTAGGATCCACTTCTATAGGAATAGAGAACCACTTAAAAAGTATTAAATAAAAATATAAATTCATTATTAAGAAAGTAAAAGTTTTATTTATTATTACATTATGAAATGTTTTATTACTAAGATTAAATTTTATCAGTCATCTAATAGCAGAATTCAAAGAAAAAAATAGGAAAATGAACTCACGAATACCTTCTTATTACCCCCTTTTCCATTGGAAGGGTTGTTCACTCCTAATTTTCTTTTCACATGTACGAAATACAAAATACAAATACGATCAGTCTATTGAACCATATAGAAACATTAGAAATTATAATTAAATTTATAGATCCAACCCTTTAAACAAAATTTTACTTAAAAAAACATACAAAATTAATATCATTTAAATGGTGAATATTTTATGTCAAATATATACAAAATAAAATCATTTTAAAATATTTAGAAATCTGAGATGTAACTACAGATCCACCCACGAAAATCCAGATCTTTAATGCAATATCCAGGTAAACCACTTCCAACGCACCCAAAACAAAAAAAAAAAAACTATAATAAACAAACAATATATACTTGTATTTGTGCTGAACGGATTATTTCTTAGAAGGAAAAAATGATGAAATAACAAACAGCCTTAAAACTTTTCCCCTAAGCAAGAACAATATACCAGTATCTTTCAATTATACAACTACTTTATTAGTACTCTTTAATCCTATGCCTCAGATAAGAAAATTTTATAGTAGAAAGTGTCTTTATAAAGAGGTAAGAAACAGGTTCATGAATTGGAATTTGACCACATGCAGTCTCCACTTATCCTGATTAAAGGTAATAAACAGAGGCGTGTAATAACTGTGCATTACCTCATTGCAACAGATAGGGATAGAAACCCTTCTTTTGATTATATTATCCTCTTGAAGCCCTTAACTTGTGGAGGGCCTCGGGGCAATAAAATGCAGACAGGTTGTTTGGATAATGGATCAAGTAGATTGTTATTTAGGGCTTTGAATGCTTTGCAGAACTGAAAGTAATGAAAGTAATAAATATGAATATGACAATTGTTACTTTTAAACTCAGAAAGAGTTTGGGGTTGGATTGATTGGTTAGTGTTGTGTTTGATTAGCATATAAATTTGGGGTTGGATTGATTGATTAGTGTTGGGCGTTTGATCAGTATATAAAATTAGTTAGATATTGATCAATATATTGATTAGTGTTGAATATTGGTTGGTGTTGAAAGAAAAAAATATAACTTTGAAATAAAATACAATAAAGATAAAAAAGAAAAGAAAACAAAAGCAAAAACTTTTGATCAGCAAACGTGGGTTAAGAAGCATAACAGCCTTTGAGGAGTCATGACTCTCTCAAGGCATGCGGCCTTGTGGAGGCGCAGCCTCTCCATAGGCCGCCGCACCATAAGGAGAGCCTGAGATACCCTCCCCCTTGGCGGTTCTTTTCATCTTTATGCTCAACCATCCAAAACATATACAGGAAGGAAAAAACATCAGTTGCTTACAATGTTTTAGACCTGCAATTTTAGATTCGTAACCCTCTATAGGAAGCAACAAATTTTGTCACCCAGGAGAGAGAAACGACAAGAAATAAAATGAACCAAATAAATTGTGAATGGAAGAATATACCTATCCTATCACGGCTCAGAGAGCAGCTGAAGGTGTATTATAAACCAGTAGTGTCAACCAAATCTGCCCCTGCTACATCCTCCATTAAGCACCAAGAATCGGCTTACGCGAGAAAAACAAATACACGGTTTTCAGAATAAAAACACAAAACAAAAAGAAAGCAAAAGTATAGCTAACTTTGAAACCATATTAGATTATTTGGATCTGGAAATAATTAACCTTGTCATTCGTCTTGTGTGTCCCATGAATCATGTTTTCATAGAGGCAAATCGTCCTTCTGTAGTAGTCGGTAACTCTCCCAGTAGTCATGGCGGTAGAAGTCTAGGGTGGCGCTAGGAAACCCTAGCCACCATGGCTGAAGGTGTATTGTAAACCAGTAGTGTCAGCCAAATCCGCCCCTGCTACATCCTCCATTAAGCACCAAGAATCAGCTTACACCAGAAAAACAAATACAGGGTTTTCAGAATAAAAACACAAAACAAAAAGAGAGCAAAGTATAGCTAACTTTGAAACCGCATTAGATTATTTGGATCTGGAAATAATTAACCTTGTCATTCATCTTGTGTGTCCCATGAATCATGTTAGCATTCTCGGCAACACTGTTCTTTGTGGCTTTCACAAAAATAAAAATAAAAACAAATAGGCCTGAGTTTAAAAGGTTTGCATGCCTTAGAATAAATAAGATGCATTGAGTGGAGTAAATCGAATTAAGTCAGAGACAGACAGTTAGAATAACGGTTTTGTTTAGTCCACGCAATTTTTGAACCAGAGACCACTCTTCTAGTTACTCACATTTTATGTAACCACCAACATTAAGGACAGTCAGGAAGGTTTCCAATTTAAATGCAAAAGGTTTTTCTTAACACAAAATATTCTTTCGTTGCTTTCACTATATAACGCATCGGCTTAATCAAACAAGAGCAGTGAAGTTCCTGCCACAAAGTTATAGAATAGTTATGTTTTAATATGTTGTGTTTGATAAGTTTTAGCAACAATGTTAATAGAACAAATAAATAATCAATTAATCAATGAGATTGCATTTAACTATGGTTGAAGCTACAATAGTGGTTTACAATTTGATGGAGGAAGGAAAACTGAGAAAAAATGGCCCCATGGCAAAAAAATTGGTGCACCAGATATTGAAGTCCTTGATCCAACAAAAAAAACAATTGAATTTTGATATATACAAAAAAAGTTACGCGTTATACGGTCGCACTATGTCTGAATTGTCATTGGTTTGACTTTGAAACTTGATTAAAGAAAAAATATTCAATAAAAAGCTATCTAACCAAGTGCAAGCACTAGATATCAGAGTTACAAATCTAAACTCGAAAGAATTAGAATTTTATCCTTCATGGAAAAAAGTTATGCCTTATACGGTGTGCGCCACTTTTTAAAAATGTTGTTTTTGAAAAAAACTAGTTTTTGTGGGAAATGGAAAATGAAGTGCAATTTGATTCCAAAAATTTTGAAAAAAATATTTTTAGAATCTACAGACAAAATGTGATGAGACTCTAGTTTGCATTATCTTCAAATTCCTCACGGTTTAGCCGCTATAGGTGTCCGAATGTGAAGATTTAGCTAAAAATAAAAATTTCAGTGCCCAGTTTGGCCAAAAATTGTAAACCACTATTGTGGGATCACCCCTATAGGACTGTTGGATCAGACCAATTGATGAATATGTAATTTATAATTTTGTTTGATATTTGTATAGTGTGCTATTGAGTGCTAATACTAGAGCATGGCCATGACAATGACATGGTTCAAGTCTCTCCCCTAAATCATTGGGATTGCTCGCTATAGAAGTGTGACTGTAACAAAGCATGTCAAAAATTCAAGGGATCTGATGTAAAAACTTTCTTTGATTGTTGTTTGTAAGGATAGATTTTTCAACTTCATGGACTGTATAGACTGATGGAACTCCTGGTTGTGTAGGTGATTCATGTCCATCCCCAACCATCTCTTGTACTTGTAAATGTTCTACAGATGTCACTGTAATTGTATTTCTGTGGTCTTCAACCTCAGGTGTAGAGGTTGTGAGGCATCTTGGTTACCTGTCACAGGACTAAGTTCAAGTGCAAGAGTCACCTTTTTCAACATATATTCATGAATCTATAATGCAAGAAAATAGTTAAGCCATTAGAACAAAGAAGTAGAGGTTGTACTAAATTATATGCAAAACCATAAACATGAATTGCAAAAACATATAATTAAGCTCAAATGTTAAATTCAAAACAGCATTAAAACAAACCTCATTAATTAGTTTATGTCAGTCTCTGTTCCCAAACTTTGGTGGATGAACCCGTGACTTACTGGCTAGAGCACTCCTTTCTTCCTTACTGTAATCAAGTGGCCCAATAGTTACCTCAAAACTCTAGCAGGAAAATGATTATACAAAACTCGAGCACAAAAACATATGCATGCAAAGAAAAAAAAAAAAAACACACACACATATAAGATCATTTTCAATCTCTGGAACTGTGCTATTTGTTGTGAATTGGATGACTTATAAATTAGCTTATGAATTTATACACTGCAAACTTATTATCAGATATCATAGTTTGTCATAACACGATTAATTTTTTTCAGATTGGCCATATGTATATTCACTTGATTGATTCAAAACACAGTGACCATATATGTACCTTATATTGTCTATATCCAAACACAATACCTATAAATAAACTCTTGACGAGTGATTCCAAAGATGGTGCCCGTAGCTTACATTGTCCACATAATTGATTAATAGAATTTCAAAAAGAGATAATAAAAAGCTCTTTTACATTGCTTGCAAGAAATATTGACAATTATATGTAAATTCTAAGTATACAAGTGTGTATAAAACAAATAATCAAGTTGGAAAACCTACAAGACTTGAAAGGGATTGCCAAAGGTGAATTAGTGGTACCTACCTTTGGATATGGTTTGAAGACAAAGTTTGATCCACCTTCCTTATCTGCATTCTCTTGTTTGATAGGAATAAGTGGGAAATTGCCTGTTGTCGGTGATGGCTCAACCTGCAAATATCCAACAACTATAGTATCTGGATCAACTATTTTTAGCTTTAAAAGCAACTTAATAAACCATGTTTACAAGAATATATTTTTCAAGACAAAAAAATATTCAATGCCAAAGATGCATGCATTTAATCATAACTCAATACTCTGAACCAATCCCCATAGTCTTATAATAGTATGACCCCTAACAAATGATTATCAAAGACTCATTTTTTTACCTACTAGCGTGAAATCACATTTACATTTTTTTGGGCTACAAAGATAGAGTAAAGATTTTTACCATTTAGCTGCTAATTAAGGAATTACCAAGAACAAGAAAAACAAGATCACATTCTGTGGCATGCATACTAGTACAAGCAACGGAAAATAGTGCTTTAACTTTGCCAGTATTAAAAGGAAAAGAAAAATCAATTGCAACATCAGTGACACATGACATTAAATGCTACAACAGTTGACACAGTATTTTCTCAATGTATTAAGGAAGAAATACTCAACCTTGTGCAAGCCAATTGATCAGGCGACACTCAAGCTGTTTTCAAAGAACTCAATTGAACATTATTTCCTATTAATAACTATTTACATGTCAAGTAAGCACAGTCACACATGCACGCTGGCAAAAATCTATGAATAAATCACTTTCTGACATATATATACAGCAACACATTCCCAAGTTAGAACAGTATATAAATTGGCAGCATATCAATAACCAATTAACCAAATAAATGTGACTTCATTCTACCAAATTTATATGTTTCAACTTCAAGAATTAACACTCAAAGCAACCATTTCATTCAAAAAAATAGTCTATAAAAGCAAATCAAGGCTGCAACACACAAAAATGACATTTTCTTAAACAACTGGCAACTGTCTTTGAGGATAGCAACAAAGCACAAAGTTCATTACTCGTAATTCATTTTTTCCTTTTTAAACAACAGATTACAAATATCAGTCAAGGAAAATGTGAGATAGTGGGAAAATGGTGCACTTAATGCGCTAATGACTCAAATTTAAACCCTGGTAGGCATGACCCCATGTTAAGCAGATTCTCTGTTAATGCAGCATAATAGTGAATGTGGTGCAAATTGCTTTCAATAAATTATTGATACCAAGGAAGTGTGAGGAGGTGGATGGCTTGTCAATAATAGAGAACATCATACCATGACAAAGATTGTAAAAAAAAGAAACATTGTATTGTAGCAAAGATTGTGAGTGGCGGAGAAGTCATCCATGGAATTGACAACAACTTTCTCAACAAAGAACAATTTTCAATTTCCAGTTTTCCCCTTCTTGAGTGGTAGATATTTAAGACATTATTGGTACTCACACAAGGCTAAGAAGGTTACTCTTATATGATTTTTATGAAACAAATCTATCATAGATAAAAATAGAACAAACAACTACAACAGAAAATTTAAATTTAAATTTCTTGATTTTATTTTTATTTTTCTTTTTCTAAAACTTTGAAAATGAATAGTATTTACATTTCAACAAGGGCAACACTAAATATGGAAGATAATATCTCTAGCCTATCAACAAACACATTCAAATAGCATGCAAACACGTAACATTTTACTGAGAAGATATTGACTCCCACTTGGGCCCAATCCAAGAGCAGTATGGGTCCTTCACTCAGCCACAAAAAGTCCTCAAATTACCTGCACAAATTTTTGAAGCCAAAAAATTAACACTATTGCTGATTACAGCCTTTTATTTCTATCACAAGCTTAAGGTCTTCTGTAAATGAATTCAAGTTCATTTTACCACCTGTAGGGTCAGTTCTATTGTAATTGACTAATCCTTAGTGGGTGCACAACCAATGGTAACTGACCCATAATTATTGGCAACATTATTGATATGCAATTGATGAATTACTAATTTATTCTTACAAAACTGATACATAGCTGCTGCCAGCATAACCAAAATGTAACTGACACATTAATGATATTGTTGTTTCAAATAAGCGTGTTTTCTTTAGACATCAAAATATATGGAGCGTGAGAAATGGTTTATGGATATATAAACAAAGTCCAAGACCCCTTCTTACATAATAAACAAGCTAGAATATGATATACCCTGAAGAGTCTCAAAAATATAATAATTGCTGAATGAGACGGTGTATATACTCAAATATCTCTGGAATCAATCCATACCTTACATTGTCCTATTATTTGAGTCCCTTTAGCTAACGCCCTAAAATATACCATTTAAGTTACATATATTATACTAGCGGTGGTACTGGAAATGTTAGGGACGCCATTAAGTGAAGGTATGTGAGTAGATAAATAAGGATTTTCTATTTGTATATAAGTATTGTCACCGGTGGATGTGGGTATCCCAGTCATCCTATGGTGGAGTTTTATGATGACTATTCTATAGACCTTGCGTATACATAGTAAGGGTGTGAATTACATACCTTATAGCGGAGAGTATTAACGAATTTTGGTAATTTGCTAGTAATCCCAATTTGGAACTGGGGATCGCCCTCACGCTCATACGGATTCAATGATGGTTTTGTTGATTTTTTGCACTTCTTCGAGAGTGGCTGTTTCTGCTCCTCCGTATCAAATAGGGCATCGACCTCGGCTCAGCGCGCTTGCACCCTGCGCAAACCCACGTTAAGCCATAACATAATGCAAATTCCTAATAAATTTAGTAGGATAATTTGTTAAAATATGATAACTACTATTTTACCTCGAGGGAAATCAGGCACCTCCTCTGCCACAGGCAACATTGGAACAGAAAAAATTCACGGTAAAAGGGAAAAACAGAAATAATCAAGGGTTCGAATCTGAAAAAAGTAATGAAAAAACAACATTTGCAAAGTAAAAAGAAAATAAATGAGAAACAAAATCATGAGCATCACCTCATCCTCTGCATTGCTATGGTGCTTGTACATGACCCTCAAAAAGTGGTAGCCGTCGAGCAGGGTTCGAATGTCTCTCCTCCTCAATAGCAAGCACATCCCTGTGAAGCCTCTCGAACTCGCAGCGAAGGGCTTTGTGAAAGAAAAGAAGCCCCAAAATGGGCTACAATTGCTTGCGCCAGTAGCAGCACACATATTTCAAAACTTTTGAAGCCAATTACATTTAAGATATATTTTGCATATTTACTTTAATTATATAGAAATATTTGTCAAATAAAAAATAAAATTGAATTTTCATTTGTTAAAATCAATATTATTACTAACTTGCTTAGCAACAGGGGTTGCCTATAGTTCCCTGGCAGGAACTAATAATAAATACATAAAGTTAAAAGATGAAATTTTTAAAATACAATAGAAATAAAGACTTGGAATACAAGTTTGTAGAAGGATGTCCTCCATAATTCAATACTAATTATATAGATCGTTCATACATTATTTAACCATTTAATGTAATTTTATGCATATTAAATTTATTTTAATAATTTAAAAATTGACATGAAAATAACTAAACTTCTTCCAATCATAATGATACAGCTAAGTATGTGATTAAAAGGAAGAATTAATGCTCTTTTCACATATTAACTTTTAGATAGTAGGCTCTCCAATATACTACCTCTTATCCAATGATTATAATGAAATAAAAACATTTAGTGTGACATCATAGGAATCATACAAATTTCTCATAATCATAATAAGCCATATCAACAAATCTTAAATCTAAATTAAAATTTTGGTACCATACTCACCTTTACATACATTTCAAAAACCTTATTCTCAAACTCATCCTTGTTTCTATTCACAAGGTCTACGGGCAGAAAAAAATGGAGAAGAATGGAGAAGGAACAAGTACCCAAGAAATTGTTATTTTTGGTGAAAGAATTCGAGTAGGAAGAGAAAACAATGGGTGTGTTTCTGATGAGAATGAAAATGAGAAAGGAGCGAAGAGAACATCCACTAAATCTCTAATGTCTAGAATTCGTTGGACTACTGATTTGCACATGAGTTTTCTTCGAGCACTGCAACAACTTGGAGGTCCATACAGTAAGCATTTATTCCTACTTTTCTCTTTATTTGGTTTTTTGTGTCTATAAATGGTTGGTGATTTACTTTTATGTTTATATGTCTTTTATTCTATATATGAATCATATCTGATTCATATTGAATCCCATCCATCTATTTGTATAATTTTTTTGAATCCTAGAGTTATGACTCTATTGTAGGGGTGTCCCTCAAGCAACTGATAAAGCTTATGAGTGTTCAAGGGCTTACCCTTTCTCAAGTGAAAAGCCATCTGCAAGTACTGCTAAATTAGTTTAATCGTCCATGACTTTTTGTTAGAGATTTATTTTTTTCTCTAAATTAATAGTTTATTTTTCTAATTTGTAATTTTTTTGAAAGTACTACTAAATTAGTTTAATCATCCATGACTTCTTGTTAGAGATTTTTTTTTCTCTAAATTAATAGTTTATTTTTCTAATTTGTAATTTTTTTGATTGTACAGATGTACAGAAACACCATCAAGCTTGGAAAAAATGAACAAGGTGTGTTTGACATCCTAACTTATCCTGGAGACAACAAGCTTACATTTCTAAATATTTGTAAAAATAATTTCCTTTTACTAGTAATATTTTGCTAGTGTATTTTAACAATTATAAAATGAAGACCCATTTAATATAAAGGCAGTTTTAAATGTTTATTAATAAAAAGAAAGAATTGTAAATGTAATATGACTCAGATCTATTGTTACAACTCATATCATTATATCAATTTGTTTACTTTATTTCATAATTTATATTTATTTTTTTTGGGTAGGAAATCATCACTTGAGAAGATACACCATTTTAGATAAGTTTTTAAATTATTTGAGAGCTCCCAAAGCATTGTTCAACAATAACATGGAAGCCATAGATTTTTCGGGACAAAGAAAGTGAAAGGAAGAGGTATTCAATGGTAGTGATTGAACAAGAATCATCTCTGATGCCACATTCAAAACAAACCATTGCCTGCCTCCCTCAAGAAACAAGTTGTACATTGCAAACTTCTCAATACAAAAAGACACAATATCATGTTACGAATTTGTAAGGGATAAAGCATGAAATTTGTAATATATATATTTGTCCATTTGTCTTCTCATTTACTTCATAATAAATCCTTAATTTTTATTTGTTTTTGATAAATGCAGGGACACAGATTACAACTTCAAAAGCCAACATACAAGCTTCTTCAATCAAATACAGGTTTATTACTTGAAGGTGGAGACAAGTCACAAGTGATAACTTCAGACAAGCTTCCGGGATGAAGTTGATTGCACTTTGTTCTCAAAGAGTAAATGTAAAAAGCTCATGGGATGGCAAAGATTCATCAGCAGTGTAGATGACAAGGCACCATCTTCTCAAATTTCATTGGACTTGACACTCTAGTCTTAATATTTTTTATTGAAAACAAGTGCTGCAAGGATTTGTAGGGAATTGATGATTTTGATTTTGATTTTAGCACTCCCATGTTAATTGTAATAAAAAACTGTTACTGCAGATTTGCTTTTGCATTTCAACTGTTAAACGTCTCGTAGACTTAATTAGGACAAATTCAAAGGAACTTTGACATTCAAAATCAAATAATTTCTAATTTTGTGCAGTAACATAGAATGCAAATGAGTTGTAATGTGAAGCCCATTACAACCCATACGACAGACTTTATGCTTAACAATGTACTTTTAAGTTTTTTTCTCTAGAATTGTTTTGAAATGGAAACATAAAGACAAGTGTCAACGATTCCTTTTTCACTATTGATGGGTTATATTCTCTGTCAGTCACCTTCAGGAAAATAATCTCCTAGGTGTTCAATGTTTTCCATCTGATCAAAGTTTGGCATCCACGTTTGCGACGGTGTTCTTATTTTTCTTAGATCCGCTCCTTCCCTATTGGATGGTGTTCACTTGAATCTCATTCATTCATGATATTGAACATTCTGATCCTGAATTTATCACCAGTTCACATGGACATTTTTCTTCCTCTATGACGAGTCACATTATAGAAGTTTTTATGAGATAAATACTAGAATTAAAAATGTGAAAACTTGCATCTGTAAGGCCCCACTAAATACATTTGGCAGGTTTATGATCTAAAGGGATGGTTTGTATTTAATAATATATTTTCAGTTTGATAACTTTCTTCCACGTAATTGATTTAGAGTTAATTATCGACATGAATAGTTATAGAAGCCAATACAAATTCACTGGAATACAATTCTTATACAAATTCTTCATAATAATATGTTTTATATAATTATTTGTATCATTTGAAATGCAATTCTCTATTATCATTTCTGTATTGGATCCTAGACCTCACAGTGATATCAAAACCATGGCAAAAAAATAAGGTACAGAAGGAATGTTGAGGAAATATAATCGCACCATTGTATGAACGGTGGATCCAGATGCGTAGCAGATTTCTGTGTAACCGATACCAAGTCCTCTGCAGTTATCATAAATGGGTTTCCTTGTTTGAGCCCGAGTGAGACCTCTGCAAAGCACTTCACCACATCGGCTTTGAACGCATCAGGGAACCCGTTCAGCGTGGGTGCGATTGCTACAACGGTATTGGAAGGAAAAGTGTCCCCTCATACACACCCCAGAGCCACTGAAATGGTTCACATATTGGAAGGAAAAGTACTTCAGGTTTCGTGGATAGTTCCAACAGCCTTTTTTTCTCAAAAAGTGAAAGCTGGGGAACGTTTTTGTGTTTCCCAAGGGGACGCTAATTAAATACAAACTATCACTTTAGATCATAAACCTGCCAAATGTAGAGGCTTTTTAGTGTGGCGTTACTAATGCGATTATGCGAGTTTTCACATTTTTAATTCAAGTATTTATGTCAATTAAACTTCTATATTTTGACAGGTCGTATTGTTAAAAAACAAGAGTCCATTCAGGCTGCAGATAAATTCAGGATCAGAATATTCAATATCATTAATGAGTGAGATTCAAGTGAAAACCATCCAACAGGGAAGGAGCAGATCTAAGTAAAATGGTAACACCACCGCAAATATGTATGCCAAACTTTTATCAGATGTCAAACATATGAATTGTCTATCCAGCCATCAGACTGTACATTTGACCATATTTATTAATTTATTGAAAATTAGAATACAATGCGTTTTTTATTTTCAATTAATTAATAAATACAGTCTAAATGAACCCTGGTGACTGGATAGACATTGCCCTAAACATAGATCACTTGAAGATTATTTTCGTGTAGATAACTGAGAGAGAACATAACGCAGTTCATCCTCTGGAAAGTGAAGGCAGAGAAGACAAATAAAAAGAAAGGCAAATTTTATTCATTGCTTAATCGATTACAAGTGCCTCTATTTATAGAGGTCTCAGAACCATCTGCAATTCTGTATATTCAAAGCACATGCGTGGAAAATAGACTGAACGTCCGTGGAAGAAGATTCTGTTTTAAATGCTGAGTTTAATCGGTTGGGAGAAACTTCTATATTATATTAAATGCTCAGTCGATTCAAAACCTAATGTTAATGCACAAAATTAGAAATTATTTTATTGCGAATCTTAAAGTTCCTTTGAAATATTTTCTATTGAAATGGTTTAGAAACTAGATCAATAGCAAGCTAGAGGGACTAAATCTTAAAGTTCCATACAGTAAGCATTTAGTCCTTTCTTTTTTATTTTCTGTATGCTTGTCTTTTATGCTGTATAATGGTTGCTATTGCTAGCTTGCAGGGACTAAATCTGCATTGCAGCACTTGTTTTCAATAGAAAATATTTAGACTAGAGTGTCAAGTCCAATGCAATTTGAGAAAATGGTGCCTTGTCATCTACACTGCTCATAAATTTTTGCTATCCCAGATTCTTTTCATATTCTCTTTGAGAACAACGTGCAATCACCTTCATTCGGAAGCTTGTTTAAAGTTATCACTTGTGACTTCTCTCTAGCTTCAAGTAATAAACCTACATTTGATTGAGGGAGCTTGCATCTCGGCTTTTGAAGTTGCAATCTATATTCTTGCATTTATCAAAAACAAATAAAAACTAACGATTTATTATGAAGCAAATGAAAAGAGAAATGGACAAATTTATATATATTAGAATTTCATTTCTTTATCTCTTACAAATTCGTAACATGTTGTTGTGTTTCTCTTGTATTTCAAAGTTTGCAATGTAGAGCATGTTTTTGAGGGAGGGAGGTAATGGTTTGTTTTGAATGTGGCATCAGAAATGATCTATGTTCAACCATCAACATTGAATCTTTTTTCCTTTCACTTTTTTCATTCCAAGGACTTCCAAGTTATTGTTGAACAATATTCTCTGAGCTCTCAAATAATTAAAAAAAAATCTAAAATGGTGTATTTTCTTAAGTGATGAATTTCTGGAGAACAAAAAAAATCAAATATAAAGTATGAAATAAGTAAACATATTGATATAATGATATCAGCTGATATGAGTTCAATCTCTAACAATAGATCTGAATCACATTACATTTCAAATTCTTTCTTTTTATTAATATACATTTAAAATTACCTTTATGTTAAATGGCTCTTCATTTTATAATTGTCAATAGTAAAAAGCAATTATTTTTACACATATTTAGAAATGTAAGCTATCTCCAAGATAGGTTAGGATGTGAAACATACCTTGTTCATTCTTACCAAGCTTGATGGTGTTTCCCTACATTTGTACTAAAAAAAAAAATTACAATCAGAAAAATAAAATCTCTAATAAAAAATATTGGACAAATAAAAATAATTTAACAGTACTTGCAGATAGCTTTTTAGTTGAGAAAAAGTAAGCCCTTGAACACCCATAAGCTTTACCAATTGCTTGGGGGGTGCCCCTACAAATAGAATACAAACATTATAATAACTCTAGGATTCAAATATATATATATATATATATATATAGATGGACGAGATTCAATATGAATGAGATAAATTTATATTATTAAAAAAAAAATAGATCAATAGCAAGCTAGAAGGATAATAAAAGAATTGAAGACTACAAGCTGTTGCATTGCTCGAAGAAAACTCATATGCAAATCAGTCTCCAACGAATTTTGAACATTAGAGATTTAGTGTATGTCCTCTTGGCTCCTTTCTCTTTTTCATGCTCATCAGAAACACACCCTCTATTTTCTCTTTGTACTCGAGTTCTCTTACCAAAAATAACAATTTCTTGGTTAGTTGTTCCTTTCTCCATTTTTCTCAATTTTTTTCTGCCCCTAAACCATGTAGGAGCGGCATGAATAGAAACAAGGATGAGTTTGAGAATAGAGTGATTGAAATGTATATAAAGGTGAGCATGGCATAAGAAATTTAATTTAGATTTGAGATTTCCTGCCTTACTTATTGTGATTACGAGAAATTTGTATGATTCCTATGTTCTAATTTCGTAATTATTATTATTGGATAAAGCAAATAAGATGCAGTATATTGGAGACCCCGGAGGCTTCATAAGTTAAACAGTGATTAAACTCTTCCTATTCAACCAGTCACGGTTTGGCATTTTCTTGCACTATATTTATTTTGAACTATGACTCTGAACAAGTAGCAGGTTTTTTAACCAATTTTTTTATGCAGAATGTTTTGGCGGTCTCCGATTGGCAGTGAAGATGGTTCGCAAGTGCATTTGCAGCTTTCAATGCAAGAGACCGCACGAGTTTTGAGGGAGGTGCCTGCAGGTAACGAGTGGTTTGGACAATTGGCGATTAGGGTGTTTGCATGGCAGGAGACGTGGCCGGTGTTGTTGGCGATTAGGGTTCCTTATGCTTTGGAGTTACAGGCTTCACAAATAGTAACAACAGTAAGCTGTCTAATCATTTTCTCGTGATCTTTCGATAAAGATTTACAGACTTCTTATTTTGCTATTGTGGTTTTCTATTTGTGATATTAATTTCCAGCAGAGAGTGATTATAACAATAAGAGTGCCGGACTTACAAGCCTAGGCCGTTTGAAGGAAGCCGTTCAGGAATGCTTGGAGGCAATTAAGCTTGATCCTTCCTATGCTCGAGCTCATCAAAAACTTTCAACCCTCTATCTCAGGTACACTTGTTTATCTATCAACTCCTTTTCATTTTTAGGCAAAAAAAAAATAGACTAGGGGCAGGGGAAGACAAAATGCTCCACTTTTTAACAAATTCATTTGGCTTGAGAAGTTAAACACCTTGGTTAACATTGAATCACATAGCAATTTACAAAAACTAGAAAGTAAAAGGAATCAAACCACAAATGAAATGATGATTAATTTATTCTTGGTATGCAATGCCAATTGGTGGAAATAGCAAATGCCAAAATGCACTTGAAGATAGCTGGGCAGCTGCCAGATTGGAGTGAAATGCAGACAGTACAAGCAGTGGAATTTTGCCTAATCAAATGTGTAGAGGCTAGGAAGATAGGAGATTGGAGAAGTGTTTTGAGAGAGAGCACTGCAGCTATTATGGCAGGTGCTGATTCTGTACCATAGGTAGGAAACTGGAGGACCTTTATCCTTTTTTAAGTGAGAATCTTTGTTTTCCAAATTTTGTTGCATTGCATTGAGGGTTGTTCTATTCAACTGATTTTGTTTTCATGTTTTACTTGTAGTTATTTGCATCTAAAGCTGAAGCTATCCTAAAGATTCAAAGATTAGATGAAGGAGATGGGGTTCTGATGGCTGTGCCCAAGATAATAGTTGATACATCTACGAGATTTTTTGGGATTGTAGGAAATTCTTATCTGCTAGTGGTTCAAGCACAGATTGACATGGCATTGGGAAGGTGAGTCACTATGAATCAGTTTTGATCAAAATTTTCTCATTTGCATTTCTGTTGTATGGTGTTTCTCAACTATAATGTTTGAAGCTTTCGTTAGAAAATAGGCAAATAAATAAGTTCATTCTTCTAGACGATTTTCCGAATATCAGGAGATTCAAATGTACACAAAGGATTTTTCAACACAATGTAGCATTCATTTCAAACTTGCATGAATCAATTTCTCATCCTAAGCACTGCTAGTATTTTAAGGCTTCAAGCTCACTAGAGATTTATCATAGAAGAAATGACCACTCATGTGAAATTGGTTAAGAGAAATAAATGCTCCACACAGTTAATCCCAAATAATTATATTTAAAAATGTTGTACTCCAGAAACTTCAATTACTTACGAATGTTATCTTAGTGGGATATTTAATGGACTATTAAGTAGAATTGAAGTCAAAATCTAGCAAGAGGCATGACCAATGAAGAGTGGTGTCTGCAAGTTCGAAAGTGCAGTCACAAATGCAGAGAGAGCAGCTCGTATGGATCTATATAATGACGAGGTGGCTGCATTGCTTAGAAAGGCTAGATCTATGGCTGATACCTGCAAGAATGGAAATTCTTTGCTCAAAGCTTGCAAGTATTTTGAAGCACGCACAGCATACGGAAAAAGGCTTGAACATGATCCCATGAATGCAATTTTGCTATGCAATAGAGCGGAATGTAGGTCAAAGCTCAGGCAATGGGAAAAGGTAGTGGAGGATTGTAATGTTGCTTTGAGCATTAAGCCTTCCTACTATAAGGCTCTTCACAGGCGAACAGACTCAAATGCTAAGGTATGCAAAGTTTTTTCCGGTGGTTCTATTTCTTATAATAACCTATTTTCCTGACGTCTGATGCCATGACCCCACAAAGCACAGATGACTGCATGAATAGTTATTCCTTTTCCCAACATGATCTAATGAGACAGTTGGCTCTGTTTTTGGCTGAACGGGAAAACGAGATATGTTTTAGGAGGTTGTATATGCCTCAAAAACAATCTGAATTTTCCCCAAAGTGGCAAACAGATGGAGATCTTTCATCTAGAGCTCAGTTTGTTTCCATTCACACAGGTAACTGAAGCAACTGGCCAAGATGAAAGTCAAGTTTATTTGTCAATAACAAGTTTCTATGGCTCTTGTTATCTGGTAGCCATCTATAATTATTATGATTGTGTAAGGCTTTGTATGTCATATGGGACCTTTGTGATGTTGCAAGTATGCTTAAGTCGTTTGATTTCCTTTTTCAATAAGGTTCTGTTATTAAATTTGTTGTTTTGTGAAGGATCCAATGTATGTTTGAAGGTCCATCCAAATAGGCAGTATTGCCTCTAAACCTATTAAATGTAATATTAATTAAATATAAATATCTTATTTAGACAATTATTGTTATTTTTCCTGAAGACTATGGCCTCATTCATTTTAGTCAATACATTATGGAGACTTTGATCCATTAGAGATTATAGGTTTTTTTTTTTCATTCAGCTAAGGATAGTTGAACTATAAGTGTTTCCTCTTGGAACTTCATAAAGCTTCATTACTGCTCATTAGCAAGCTTTCAAATGGCTTTTTAATATTTTATTATATTACCTTAGGTTGTATTTTAACGAAAATGTATTTAACTGAATGCAGAGGCCCAAGGTGGGCAAGCGTGAACCTGGGTAT
>VDFB02099751.1:0-19981 GCA_007258455.2 Sequoia sempervirens | reverse complement strand
AATATATGACTAAATTAATGACTAAATATATGACTAAATTAATGACTAAATAAATGACTACCATGACTAAATAAATGTCCAGTTAACAACAATCAATGACTAAATTAATGACTAAATAAATAACTACCATGACTAAATAAATAACTAAATCAATGACCAAATCAATGACTAAAAATTAAAGAACTAAATAAATGACTAAAATAGTTTAGTCAAAAATTTGGTGGTGTTATAAATGACTACAAATAAACCACTAATAGTCACGTGACTAAAATTAGTCATTTATATGCAATTTTTAGTAGTTTATTTAGTCATATATTGTTGTTTGTGTACTAATGATAGTAGCAGTCCTGTACAATGTTAGTGTATCTTCTAGTGTTGGAAAAGATTAATTCTAATGATCCTAATGTTGAAAACAAAATGTAAACTATGAAAGCTTTAGAAAATAAGTCTATAAAGATAACACCATCCCTGGAAATGATGCCAAAAATGTAGATTATAAACTAATGTATTATAAACTTGGTAAAACCTACACAATTCATTGATTTATCTAATTGAACAGTCCACTCAACATTGCAAAGACTACATTAAAATATCAACCCAAGATTTGTAAAGTTGTGATGGTGTTGCATTGTATGTTCCTTCAAAGACTCAAAAATACCTAAGTTATCCCACTTAAGCTATTCTACTTGCTGTAAATTACAAAATTGCATAATAGTGAAAGAAGCAAACCAAAACTAATGGCTACGGGTACCTACAACTTAAACTGTAACTGAATTGCTACTAATAAGTTATTATTGTATCAACTCAAAATTGATCAAAACTAACAAGTTAGCTACTTTAACCTCTAAAGTACTACTAGTTAATCATTACATGCATGTTCATGAACATTCATTACCAATAAGCAAGGAATGAGATTATAGTTTAACTTGCATGTAGTTCATGAAGTAATGATAAACAAAAAACAACTATTTAAACAAAGAAAAACAACTAGAAAATGAAGTGAAGAACAATTACCTTGAGTAGCATGCTCAAGTGGTTGTTATCACTTAATTGGAACCAAATATAACTAACAGATTCTACACATCCATGTGAAATTGACTTTATTCATCAAAGATTACATAGGATATTTGTCATAGATTGTATTAAATGAAAATCATTCTGAATATCCATCATGTCTTGAAGAACTAAAAAAAACTTATAATGAAAGCCTAAAAAACCAACAAACTTATCTAAGGACTCAACCATCAACTATATACAATCTTGAGGGAGTCTTATTCTAAGAAACAACTAACTGCAATCATTAAATTCAACTCCTAGATACTAGAGCATATAATTAATATTGAATTGTTCAAACCATAACTGAAAAGAAAGAAGAATCCTAATAGAACTACAACTCTACAAAATAGGATTACATGTAAAACACATAAACATTTGTCAAAATGGACTATCAATAAAGGATTCCTTCTTTTCCAATGCTTATTAACTTGTTATAATGATGCACGTTCAATCTCCATCAAGTTTCTTTAAACAATAATTATCACATTCAACTTAATCAAGAACTCCCCTATTTTGTTGTCCCAGTATTCCTTTTTCTGCAGGTTACAACTTCCAATTGCTACATGCTACTATTCCTCCTTGGCTACAAAAAAGTTAATTCACAAAGCATGTGCACAAGAATAACTACCATAATTAAAACATAGAATTTCATCCACGTTTCATGCATACTCACATATAAACCATGCAATACTATTATGTCATACCCATATTTCCATCATTGTGATTTAGGTCCAAGTTTGCATAATAAGTATGAAAAGATAGCATAATATAGGGGTATTTTCTGGAAGGTGTATCTAAAAGTGTTTGAAAGTATGCATGAAAGTAATAGAAAATAAGCTAATAATTGGACCCATCAGCTTGAATGATTGATTGACTTGATGCTTGAATGCTTGAAACATACATCATAATGTTAGCTTCGAAAAATGACATGAACACACATGAACCTTGACATGATAATATGATCTTGTTTTTTGTTGTAGACAACTGATAAATCTGCTCTTCAATGCTCTTGACAATAATATTTTCTCTTGTGAAAGTTTCCTTAATGCTAGATTATTTTGAATTGATAAAAATACTATGTATTTATATGTGTAACTTATCTAACTTTCCAAAAAATAGATTCTACAAGCTGACATTTGAAACTTGAATTTGAATCATTAAAATGCCACAAAAAACACATTAAAAATTGGGTCCTAGCACTTAAAGGGGCTAGAATCTAAGTCCAAGAGACAAAATTTCCAAGGTGTTTTAATTTATGTTAGCATTGGTTTAATGTAGGTTTCTCTTTTAGAAAATGGGAATAATAAGGCTTTGGAATTCATAATTTAGGTAGTTAGAAGCTTAATTAAGTCCAATTAATAAAAGTGATGCAAACATAGTGTGAAAATGTAAAGATGTACATTTTTCTACAGTATAGATCTATTCTTCATGGGAATCTTTATTAAGTGATTTATCTCTACAAAATCCACCTGAGATTGTTATTTTTCTCCAAATCCCTCCAAGTTTATCATGAATTTGAAGAATAGTATTAAAATATCCTCCTAAAATGTGGATTCCATTTTGATATGTAGATAAGAATTGATCTATCTCAATCCAAAGTTGCTTCTTGTTCATGTAGATGGACGATAAATATTTTTTAAAAATGAATTAGACATTCAGAGTGTGTCTCCTTACCTTGCATCCTAGCCAATTATTGTTTTATACTAGGTTTACTAACAAAATAGATTGAGGTCTCCAGAACATTGCTAAACCTCCCGATACTTCCTTGGGTTGCACAATTTTGATTTCCCAAAAATTATACTTGAATTTCATTTTATATCTCTTTATTGGTCAATTTAGTCTCCTAAATCATGCAAATTTCTACATTTGATAGTTCCATCTAACTCTTGACCAAGTGCTTTTTTTAGTGGAAATTAAGCCCCTAACATTCCATGAGGAGATAGTCATGGCCCTCTAGTATGGGTCTTTCCCTTCCCAGATCTTAGCATCCTAGTAATCTTCATCTACCCTTATGTATCACAATCTTGGATTAGTTTTTCTTTATTTGTTTCCTTGACCTTTCTTTTCTCTTCCCCACAATTAGGGGTTACTTTTGTTAATTATTTTTAACTAATCCTGAGCTTTTCCATGGTGGATAATAAGACATACTCAACTACTTCTAGATCCTTGAACAATGATGCCTCAAAAAATTCTATCTCTGCTTCCTCTAAGACCTATGTTTGCTCATTTGCATTACCTTTTGTGGAATTCCTATATTTCTTGCTTGCTCTTGATTTTTCAACTTTTGTTATATATTTTTTCTTGGTTTTTATCCCAAAGAGGTCACATGTTATCACCAAATTGGTAGCATTTTTATCACTGTTATAATTATAGATGTCCTCTAATTCAAAAATGAGTGGAATAACCTTTACTTTTTCATGTACCATTGTTTCCATCTACTCCCTACCTTCAGATAAAACACTAGTTTCCATGTCATTTGGTATATTCTTATCATTTACCCCTTCTTTTTCCTCTTTCACTTTTTTGGGGGAAACTCTATATTGCAATCTATCATAGATTTCCCTCTTCCCAATGTATTTTCTATATAATACTTGGGATGTATCTAGTTCCACTTTTTTCTTCTATCTTCCTTTTCTTTTCTTATTTCAAGATCTACCTAGGTGGTTGAATTTAGGTCCATTTCAACACATATTTTGACATGCATTCCAAAGTATCCTTTGAAAAAAAAAACATCTTTAATGAAAGTTCTCATGACCTTCTCTATCACCTTAAAAGATTTGTCTTTACGATACTCCTAAAGAAGATTATAAAGTCTTACCCAAATTGGTATTTTGTTGATTTTGTGTGTTAATGGGTTAAAATTAGGCATCGAGATTGTTAAATACAACCCTAATCCATCCATCATCAATGGTACTTGACTGAGTTTTTGTTTCTTTAGATCTAATTTTCATTTGTAGAGGAGGAGATTTTCTACTCCTGAGTCTCAAGGGCAAGGAAGATTCTACAAGGAGAAAATGGTCCTCAACTACCTCAAAGTCAAAGATCAAGTGACAAAGGTAAAAGGACAAATAATTTTTGGTTATATAATTTTATCTTTTAGGATAGATTTTGGAATAAAGACTTCAGAAACAAGAAGAGTAAACTTCAGAGGTCTTGAGAGCAAGTTGGTTGGATTTCAGCTAAGGAGGATAATGCAGTGTGTGGGAATCCTTGTGGTGCATTATGGTATCATACAAACCAAAAATAGAATTTTCTCATAGAAACACAAAGGGTCTACTATCTATCTAGAAACTAAAATCTGAATGTTTATGTTATATTACCAAAATGAAGGAAATAATAAAAATTAATGTAAAATGACTAACATGCATAGATAAAATGAAACAAAATAAGATGAGAAGGAATGAACTTATGAGAGGTCCAATGCTACAAAACATCCTACAACACTCCAAATCAACAACCCACACACATAGAAACAAGGAAAAATGTTGGGGTTGTTTTGAGGCTTTTCTTTTTCAAACCCTTGATTTGGTGTTTCCACCTCCATGAACAACCAGATAGACAAATAGAGAGAAAGTAGATAAAGAAATTGATAGATACTTGAAAATATAAAATATAAAAGAAAATATGCTACTAAAATAAATATAATAATGAAAAGAGAGAGTGATTACCCTCCCTTTAGAAAGCTTTTGATGTTGAAGGAGAGCACACACCACTCTAGACAAGACAAGAGAGAGCCAATATGCCAATGTAGAAGCCAAGAGCAATAAAACATGAAGGAACAATGTTGTAGGAGAGAATGAGAATGAGAGTTTGAGAGTGAAAGATTGCAATAATGAGTTGAAGGAATGAGAGAAAAGTGAATTTGAATGGAGAAAAGGAATGCAAGAAAGCATTTTTGGTATGTCTGTAGCCTATAGAGGTGTTACAGTTCATGGGAAGGTAGAAGTGTAATGTCCCAACAGCCATAAAATCAAGAATCTTTTCAGAATGTTCGTACGGTGCATAGACGTCTATGCATCACAAAAGCATCCTTGACAAAAGTTCACTTGAAGACCAAAAATAAAGAGGTCAAGGATGAAATCGAAGTTAAGGAAAAGGGGATTTGCATTATCATATTTTATTAAGCTAAAGGGAGGGTTATGCAATGTGAAATTGCACAGGGTACAATTTTGCAACACTACATTTTTCCCCCACTTTAGCGAACATGTGTGAGCTAAAGTAGAAAGAGGTCAAAGAGAATACACCTAGGAAAAATAGGATGTAGGTCTTTGATTTGATATATGCAATAGACAAGCTAATCCAAGGTGCAAAGGGGACATGGTTCTTCCATCTTGCAAAGTTGACTACAATCTCACCACAAACATGTTAGATGTAGAAAAAAATGTTAGGCGAAAAAGAAAAAAATAGACATAATAAAATTTATACACATGAAATAATCTGATCAAATAAAATACAACGTTGATAGGGATGGATAGCAAGTCTAGAGACCATACGAAAAGCGAATAGACCTATGGCTGTTGCAAAATACATTACAGAATAATCACAAAAGAGATAGAAAAGACAAGTCTAGTCAAGTTGCTTCCAAGCTAGAAGACAAGATCATTAGAAATCATGATATATTTTTAAGACATTTTTTTGAAAAAATAATAATAAATAGATATGATACCCCCCCCCTTAGAATGATGTGTGCTACACAAATGAGCGTATGTCATTCTAAGGAGAAGATAAAGACAAAGAGATGTTGTGGCATTATGTACATGGTGAGATGTATTTGTGGAATTTTGTCATATGAGGGGAAGAAATATAATCCACAACATCAAGAAAATAATAAATGAAGAAATCAAAATCATAAGAGGATCCAATTATTCAGGGTCACAATTGATCATAAATATAGATAGATAAATATAGTATAATTTATATATGAATTGTCATCACCCCCAAATATATTAAAATGAGAAGAAGAGCACATCAAGACAAAATAAAAATTGGGTCAACATGGAAGAGGACTAAATGCTCCTACACTTTGCACCATTCCTGACATGAAAACACAAATTTTATGACAAATAGAATAATAATGAGACAAATAGAAGAAATGTACTATAATTTTTCTCCCATGTATCCAAGTACCTACAAGGGTATCAAGGGTCCTCTAGGAAAGAGAACAAACATAAACAAGCGAGCACATGGGAACACAAACAAGCATACAAATCTAATCTAAAGGTGAAGAAGAGATGCTTCTCTAGATTGACACCCCCAAAAAATCATCTTGCTCCCAATCTAGACCATTGTAGGGGGAAGGAAGATGATCCTGTAGGGGGAATACCAAGGGTGATGCATGTTGATCCACCTGTAGTAAGTTTCAAGGAGGAGGCCACCTCAACATCCTCATCAATAAGGTCATGTGAGGCCAATGTCACAAACTTATCAAAAGTGGAAGAAAGAGTGGGAATTTCATCCATTGAGTGAGTGAATTGTTGTGATTGAACAAGAGGAGGATGAACTAAAGAGTCATTTCCAACCTCCAAAAGAGGTGTAGTGAAAAAATATAGGGAAGGAGGTGATGTACCCACAATGAGAATGGTATAGGCCAAGGTAGAATAAGACGAAGAGGGTGAAGAAGACTTTTTGCAACCATCGTTTGGAACAAGGTCATGCTCTAACTTTCACTTAAGAAGAGGATGTGAAATCCTCACATCAAAAGCATAAGAAGAAGAAGAAGGTGTGGAAGCCATAGTAGACACAACCTTTGTGTGAGGAATGTCAATGGGATTAGGTAAAGGAGGGAGATCTAGTAAATAGGTGATCAAAGGAGGCTCCCTAGAAGGAGTGATGAACACTTGCACTCACTTATGGTGAGGTTTATCAAGATCCACTAAGGAAGTCAAAAGAAAAATAGAAGTGATGGTAACATAAGATAAATTAGAAACAAAAACATGAATAGATACAAAAGAAGAAGTAGAGGTAGAGATAGGAATGTCCCCACTAATCTTTTGCAAGGCCTCACACTCTTGGACCAAGGCCCATCCATGATGCTTCTGCTCACGCACAAGCTGGTTGCGATGATTATGGGCACCAGGAAGGGAAATCTAAGAAGGCTCTAGGGGATATTGTTCTACCTTAGGAGCAATCTCCATAGCCATTGGTGGTGGAGGAGCAGAATCTTGAGGGTCTTTTTTCATTGAAGGAATGCTCTTCACAGCCGTTACTAGTGAAAGAGTAGACTCCTAAATAGGAACAAGTAGAGGAATAGACATAGGGGTCTCAATGATGGGCCTCTTTCCCTTGTATTCCTCAGAGGTAGGTGGGGTAATAGGAGGAGTTTGAGAATTAGGAACAACCCCATGTGAATTTTTCCCCTTACCATATGCAATGGGACAAGAAACAGTTGGTAAGATAGGAAGTTGGAACACCTACGATTTAGATCTCCATAACCTAGGTGCCTTTCTTTTTCTTGTGCTAGGAATCATAGAAGGAACTAAGCATACCACCAAGGGTTGCAAAGTCATAGAAGAAGAAGGAGAAGGCCTAAGGGTGAGAGCCTACTTGTCCTTAGCCTTCAAAGAAGAAGGCATAAGGGATGAGGAACACTATTTCATATACATAGAAGCCTTCAAAGAAGAAGGCATAAGGGGTGAGGAACACTATTTCATATACATAGAAGCCTTCATAGAAATAGCATGGGAGGAAGGTGGGAATATATTATTAGAGACCAAACCTCTAGTGTTTTACCTAAAGTGGTCCTTATAGAGTAAGTTTCTCTAGGTGGTAAAGGTCCAACTAGAGCAGGCCAAAAATGATCAAGGGAAAAACCCCCATGCAACACGAGTGGTTTGTATCAAGTTTCTTGGATAGTATACACCATGATATCATTAGGAAACTTCAAACATTTGTGGATAACCAAGGTTACTACATTCATGGAGACTAGCCATGGAATACCTAGATTCTAACCCTGAACAAGTCAGATTTAGGTATCACAACAAATGAGACTTCAATAATTTTAGGTCCAACAAGGATTGACATAGAGATAGAACGGATAGGAAAATATTTTCCATCAAATAATTTTTAATACTATATTATAATACTATATAATTCTATATTTATGTTTAATATAACATTAAATATTTATATTGAATATATTGTATATTATATTATATATTAATATACAATATATATAAATCTTATATTAATATTAATATTATAACATCTTAAATTTAAATCTATACCGATTTATATATATTAATATTTTTTTATTTTAAGAAATGGATATTTGTTTCTATCAGACATCCGTTAATAATTGATATCCATTTTGCTTCATTATTGCTTTGGTATTTGGCTTCGGGGCAACGAACCCAAAAAGTCATCATCCCCAACATGTTTACAAGGGTTTTTCAAACTTCACCCTTTGTGCTAAGAACTTTTTTTCATTTGATTTTGATGAAACAAAAAGGGTTTATTCAAAAAATTGATAGCATTCCACTAATATAAGATATGCTTTATTTTGAATTTAATAGGTAATTATTATTGATTTTCTACATGCACTATGTGTAAAGTTTTGATTGAAAAAAAACTATAACTTTTAAATAGTTATACATTTTTTGAATCCAAAAGATGTGTCACACACTATGCTTCACAAACTATTGTTTAGAAAAATTCATAATTTTTTTACCAACTTAGGGTGGCCGGAAAAATGGTTTTTAATATTTTTAAAATTTCCTACTAGAAAATTCATAACTAATTATTTACTTGCAAAAAAATAACAAAAAAAAATGTGTCACATCCGAGCATATGTCCTCTACTTATATTGAAAGATTAGAAAAAAATATTTATTTTTTCTCCTCATTAGGGTGGCCAGAAAAACACCTACTTTTTACTTTTGTTTAAATTTTAATGTACTACTACATTGAAATCTTAAATTTTCACCAAATCAAATTATTTTTTCCCAAAAAGGCCTAGTAGCTTACAAACTACATTCAATTTGCTACAAATTCTATTCCTACATATTTTAAAAATTATGTTAATAACCTATTCAAATTCTTATGCAAAGTTGCTTAAGTCTATCTTTTTTTAATTTTCATTGTGACTTAAGGGCCTAGTTTGGACCCACATGATCCTACACTGACCCAACTCCTAGGTCACCAATGCCTCTATTTCTAGACCTACCTCTTAAATAACCCACACTAGCTCCAATTCTAGTGACTTCCACTAGCCAACCATCTATTTCTGCTACACCTTTGAATGAATTACATGAGGTTAAAACCATATTATAAAGTTTTGGCAATAATAAAGTGGCAATAGAGAGGAAACAATCTCAAAACAATAAACCTTATCAGCCTCAAAATCAAAGCTATTAGCAAAACAAATAGTCATACCAAGGGAAAAATCAATGGCATTGCGATAAACCCTTGAATAGCGTAAATCCAAATGCTTCCAACACTTCAAAGGCTCTTGTCTTAGCTCAAAAAAATATTTCCCAAAAGCATGAATGGTGTTACACATGTGACTATCCCAATAACCAAAATGCTTGCCACAATGGAGAGTTTGTGCAAACTCTGGTGGTTCATAATAAAACCTCCACCTCAAGGTAACAATTTGATGCAAACCAAACAACTACTAGCAGGCATAAACACTTGTATGAGGACTTTTCATTGGAATATTAGCATCACGAAGGTTATTGTGGTATGAATCAAGTGGCTACTAATGTAGTAACCCACAATACAAGGTCAAAGAAAAGAGCAATGGAGGGTGGTACATCTTCAACTCCCCAACCATCTCCAAAAACTATAGTTATTGGACCTATAGGCAGAAAAACTATCCTATAACCACATCAACCTAATGATAGAGGCAAGCATAAAATGGATCAACCTCATATCACCCAAGCTACAAGGTTGATCTTACTACTCCAAAGGTTTTTCCCAATGCTAGTCAACTTCCTTTCAATATACTTGATAAGATGAAAAAGGCTAACCTAGATGTCAGTATGTGGGAGACTCTTCCCATTCCATCTCATAGGGATCTATTATAGAAAGATTTAGAGGAACATAATCAACCAAAGAAGGTATCAAAAAAGTAGAAAATCACTCCATCAAGTAGCCTAATGCAACCCAAATGAGAAAGGGATTAAAAAAATCTAGTAAACCATCTCCCTTCTATTTATCTTTAATTATTGGGGACCATATAGTACACAATTCCATGATTGATCTAGGAGCTAGTATCTATGTTATAAAAAAGAAGATAGTTGATCTCCTAAGAATTAAGTATGAACTTGTGGCTAGAGGAGTTTTACAGTTGGATGACACTGTTGTCAAAACAACTTGGGAGTAATTAAAAATATAAAGTTGAATTTGCATGCATCCCCTAGTTGTGATGTGTTGCAAGACATTTCAATCATAGACCTCCTTGTTCATTTTTCTATTTTTTTGTCAAGAGATTTCACTACCAATATAGGTGGGTACTTATCTTTTGATTGGTCCCACGTGTTCTTTTGAACCAAATATGGTACCAAAGTGACCATCGGGTTTAAACTCATAACAAAATATCACCTTGAATATTAAACTCATAGTCCTATTAACATGAGTTGCACATTGCATGATCAAAAGGTAGATGAGACTGGTCTTGACACCTATTGCATTCATGAAGAAAGTGCTCCTATCCCTAATATCATAAACAATGAGATTTAGAGGGATTGTGAAAGATTTTCTTTAATGGCTCAAGAAATAGAAATGGTGTAGGCATTAATGCAATGCTAATATCTCCAAGTGAGGAGAAATACTACTTTTCTTTGAGGCTCCAGTTTAGCTACACTAACAATGTAGTTGTGTATGAAGCCCTAATCCAAGGTCTCCATCTTGTAGAAAAAAGGAATATCAAGTTGATAAAAGTATTTGGTAATAGTGGATTGGTTGTTCATTGGGTCAAAAATGAAATCTCAACCAGGAATAATCTGCTCAAATCCTACAAACATATAGTTTGTGATTCAATTGAGGATTTTGAATGTTTTAACATCCAAACTATCCCTATAAACCAGATTAAGCATGTAGATAGGCTTGCAACAATTGGTGCACAATTTGATATTCTAACTCACATCACAAACAAAAAGGAACAACATGTCAAACTAGTTGTAAGAGATGAAGTTTCAAATAATCAAGACCATTGGTAGTTCTTTGAAAGTGGCCAAAAAAATTATAAATTTTCTATTAGAAGACAAAATTTTTTGGTAAAAATTAATCCAAGTTACAAAATCAATATGGTGATAAAATCATGTAGTTAAGTAGCAACAAGTTACCTAAGGGCCTCATCACCATTGAGGCAATCTTAAGTTTGAATGACCAGTTGAAGCAAAAGTGTCACATCCCATTTAATTAGCTTAGCTTAATCACTTAATTATTGTATTAATTGTTTAATAACAAATGATTAGGAAAGATAATTTGGTTATGCGAATTATTACTTGTAGGATAATTAAAAATTATTATAATGATGATGTCTCATTGTGTGTTCTATTTCAGAACTACATCATGAACTTTTGAAATTTTCTCATATTGGAGAGAGAATATCATTGAGGAGAAGGTTCTAGTTGGTGGGGGTAACTTGTCATGATGGAATTGTGCACACACACACTTAGAGTCATGTAGCTAAGTTGCATAATATTAGTGTATATATGTGTTCTTCACCTGTGTACAATTTCCTAGGGATTAAAACTCAATAGCTCATGCTAGTATTGGGCGATGAACCAAACTTAGCATGAATAGTGTACTACTTTTGGATACTTGGTTGTATTAAGACATTTTGTCAAAATGGATCCCAAATTGAATTGGAATTGGCATGCAAATGCAAATTTCACCATTATAATCATATGTAAATACATACTATGAAAGCTCAAATGTTTTATTTATTTGTTTTGGTAATACACAATATGGAACCATACATCTATATATGCACCCTAAGATTTGTAAAATACATCTCAAACTCTATAAAAGAACCCACACTTTTCACTTTTAGAAATAAATCTGCATTTTACATGTGCAAGCATACATATATAAGTTATTGCGTATGCACAGACAAACCCATGTGTATATTTAAAATTATTAAATATCATTGTATTTTAAAATTTATATTATTATAATAAAGAAATGGATTTACTATTATTATTAAATAATACTATATTATAATAAAAATGTTACACTAAATATTATTTAGAGAGGAATAATATGTAGTCAAATAAAAAGTAACTTAAAGTTGTTACCTTTTCTCCCTTCTACGTGCCTTTTCAAGGCTTCCAAATCTTACATGCACTAACGTGGAGGGTGAAAGCTGGCCTTAGGATTGATAGTTCTTTTGCTTAAGTTCCGATGAATTTTGGGAAGGGAGAAAATTGGTTTTTTTTTTTTGGCGAGAGCTCTGCAAAAAAAAGGGGGGGGGTTTCGTACATTATCTTGCAGCCAGTCCATGAGACCACAGTTTTTGGGAGGCATTCTATGAATAGTTCAGTACTTTCACATTTTGTATATATGCCTGAGTAGAGGACACTATGAGGTATAAAATTTGATTGAAACTTCTAATTGAAGCATAAGTGGTCTTGCAAATCCCATTCCAATCTTTTCTTAATTGTTTAGTTTCATGACTTGATTAGCTGCTATGAATCTCATTTACATTGACAAATTGTAAATAATAGCTGTTATGTTGCTTTCAACACTTCATTTACATTGCAAATAATTCTGGAAGTCACCACTATTTGAAATGGGAGGAATTGCTCTTGTGACTATTATTTCATTGCTCAAAAGTCTTTATTTACAGATTGGGGCAGCAACCATTAGTGAAGTTTTTGCTAGGAAGAGCATAAATTGTTCTTCCTATAAATATAAGTTGGAGGAAGAAGATATACCAGATTAGAAAAGTCCAATGGTGTTATAATTGAGTTATTTCAAAGCTCTCAAAACCTCCCAGTTCAAAGCTATCCCTACACTAAAACATTGGAAGTGTCTAAAGTCTAAAGTCTATACTATTATGTTGCAAGTTTCGTAGGAAAATCTGCTCATACAAATTTTTTTTTATATTCAAACTTAAAGCGATGTCAAACCTACAATGTGAAATAGTATTTTCTCATGTTTAGAACCTAGGGGAGAGGACCCAGTAGTTGTGCACCCTAACTTCGCGCTTCTAATTATCCTACATGGAAATTTCAAATCACTCCGAATTTTTTACAGCAGCTTACTTGGCAAGCTCCCTGCTTATAACTAAGGTTTCAAGGCCACATCATCAAATATGATGCCACATCAGCATGCTTTTTGTCAAGGTGTCCAAAAAGGCCCAAAAAAAAAGTGAGACCAATACTTGTGCATTCACAGCATGTTTTATTGAGCGCTGATGTGGAAACACATGATTAGTTGCTTTTTAGATCAAAGGAATACATTTTGTTTAATTATGGGTAGTCATCATCAACACTAACAACTTTAAAGTCACAACTATTGGTCCAATATTGATAAAAATATTGGGCATTATATAAACAACTATTATCACAACTATTGAAACATGCTCAGGTACTGGGTCCTCTCCCCTATTCTATATATAAATAAGTAGACATATGCTGATAACTTGTAAGGGTAGCGAGAGGAATAGCCAAACAAAGGTCACACAATGTTGTAACCAAGAGTTTGTAGTTGTGACAGTAATAGACAAGTCTTAGAAAATCACAAATTTAATAGAAAATTAATCTAAAATTTGTTGAAAGTTTATATATATATATATACCAAACAACAAATTTTCTAGTGTCCTTGGGACTGCCCCATAGAGGAAATAGTGAAAAGGGAGCTCTTTGGAAACCTTGGGAGGTCTAGTGTGAGGTAAAGAAGCCTTGTGTAGAGAGGATTGAATATGAATATATACATTTTAATGAGTTGCATTTTAAACATTACTGTAATTGATCATTCTTATGAAGAATACCTTCTTGCTGAGTTTATACCTTTTCAATTTCAGTTCCAGTATGCTAAAATCTAGATATAATAAAATCCAAAAGGAAACATGAGGTCAACAAGAACATATGGCTCCCTGCAGTACTACTCTTTAAGCACAGTTGAAGTACAAGGGTAAATAGGCAGTGGACAGTAAGTAGGATTCAATATGCGATTAAAAGAGACATTAGTTACTCAAATTGTGGTTTGTTGATTAAATAGATTGTCTGCTGCAATTGGAAATTATTGAGAACAATTTATATGCTAAATAAAAATGATTGTTAATGATTGTTGTTTGAAGAAGGTGAATATGTATAGTTCTACATAAATAGTTGATATAAAATTAGACAAGATTAAAGAGACATGCCTTAAGATTGAAGAAGATAAATCATCAAAACTAATTTGATTTAATGAGAATATTTTATCAATATAATATAAATTGCTTTTCTATTAAACTCCTGTTCTGGTAGGAAATAGTGTGATGAATTGCAGATAAATCTGCTCTTAAACGGTTGTGATTCTTAAAAAAAAAATCTGGGTTTTGTTCTTCATTCTTCAACCTTTCCAAAACATATTAATGTTTTGAATTTGATTTAGTAATGTAAAAGTTATGACTGTTTGAACACTTCCCTTCCTGCTGCAATTTGTAGAGTGAAAATTGTGAATTGATTTATAATATAAGTATACCAATTCAATAGCTAATATCAATATTTAAGAGTATAATTTTATGAGTATGTGTGAGTTATTATACTTTCATTGGAGCCTAGGGACAGGTTTGAAACTTGAAAATTACCAATGAAGAAATAAGACCTTGGGTTCTTAAATCACTATTAGTGAGTGGATTTAGGGAACGTGGGGAATATGGGTTGGCCTTTTTCTTGAAACTGTATTTTTTATTGATGTCGGTATAGGCTTAATCTTATGGTTACTTCTTTATCCATCTTATAGAGTGTCAAGATATCATAGCGAGATGATCAGGACATTCTATGCTATAAACTTGATTGTCATGGTTACTTTCATAAGTGCATTGTTTGGGTTGACTTACATTATCTTTCATATAAATGGGTTCAATGGGTGAGTTTAATAAATGTGAATTGCATGAGCATATAGGTATGCTTTCTTGACAATGATACATGTAGTGAGAATGTTGGCTACACATTGCTAGATCCTTTATGATGGGTTAGGCTTCTCTCTAGTGGAGTTGCATAGGGAAGCTAAGGCTTTGTGGTAGGGTGGATATCACCTTGATGATGCTCTCTCTCTTCTTTGACTTAGGTTATGAAGGTAGGAAGTGAAGAGCTTTGTAATGCATATGTTAATTCCTTTATCTTTCTTGTGACCTATTGTTTGAAGGGAGTAGATGACTCTTGTTTACTTGTCTATAGCATTGTACCTATTTTAGAGTAGCGTAGTTATTATAATTAGATTGTTACAAATATCGTAAATATGGTTTCAAGTGTGTGTAAACCTATATTGCAATGGAAAACAAGTTGAAGTCTTAAGTTCATGTTAGAGTACTTTAAATGGATTCTAAACTAATTGTGATAATTGTTAAAATTATTCATATATTCTAAAAAAGAAATTGACCCCTTTTAGATTGAATCTATATTAACTTCATGACATTCCATGATTTTCATACTTTATTAGTGATTAATTGGATAGATGTTACAAGAAGAAAATGAACCTGGATGCAAAGAGGGCAGCTTCAATTCAATTACTATTGTAGAAGGGAGATCCTTACACTTGGGAATGGTATCCTTTGCTATTGAACATAAGGTTTTTATTGATCTTTGTAATAGATATAGAGATATAGTTGCATGGACTTATGAAGACCTAAATTTTTTTGACCCAAACCTTGCCCAACATACTATTGAGTTGGATCTAGGTGCCAAGCCTATAAGGTAGAAACAAAGGTCTGTAAATCCTTCAATTGAGCCTTCGATGAGGAAGAAGGTGACCAAATTAATATAGGCTAGGATGATATTTTCTATCAAACATTCTTCATGGGTGGCAAAGCTTGTCCCTATTAGAAAGAAGAATGGGGAAATAAGGCTTTGTGTGTATTTTAGAGACCTAAATAGGGATTCCTTGAAGGATCATTATCCTATTCCTTCCATGGATTAGATTCTATAAAAAGGTCAGTGGTTCAAAAATATTTTCTTTCTTAGATGGTTATTCAGGCTACAATCAAATTCTAGTTCAAGAATTTGATCAACACATGACACCCTTTACCACCAATTGGGGTACATATGCTTATTGAAAATTTCCTTTTGGTTTAACCAATACACGTGCTACTTTCTAGAGAGCCATGGATATAGCATTTCAAGGTGTGTTCATAAATATTTTAATGATCTACTTGGATGATATAACATTTTTTTCAAAACATGTAAGAGACCATTTTAGCCACCTTGAAGAGGTCTTTCAAAAATGGAAGGAATATGATATTTCCTTAAATCCAAGCAAATGTGTCTTTGTCACTGACCAAGGAAAGATTTTGGGACACATTGTTTCAAAGGATGGGTAGTCATTGATCCTACAAGCCTGGTGAGATCTATTTTGGATATCTCACTCCCTAGTCACAAGAAAGGATAGTGAATGGTTTAATTTTCAGAAGGGACTTCAATGGGGTCTTGTTAATATGCACAAAGATAAATTAGGTTAGTAGACTATTGGATGAATTTCATGATGGTCCTTCAGGTGGCCATTTTTCTACAAGGACTACTAGTGCTAAGATTATGAGGGTTGGATACGATTGGCTAGTCCTATTTAATGATGCTCACAAATGGATAAGGAATTGAAAAAAATACACTTTCTTCTCTAAAAATCAAAGGTTGGTTGCCCTACCTCTCCATCCAATTCAATTTGATCAACCACTCACACAATGGGGATTGGATTGTCTTGTCATGATAAATCCTCCATATAGTGTTGGGCATAAATGGATTTTGAAAACCATAGGATACTTCACTAGGTGGAAAGAGACAATTTCCTTAAAGGATGCCACTGATACTTCGGTCCTAGTGTTTTTTGATGGAATTGTTACAATGTTTGGTTCTCCTTCCAATATTATCTTTCATAATGCCAAGGTTTTTGTTAGTGCTAAAATTATGGATTGAGCAGTTAAACATGGAATATATCTAAAAATAGCATATAATTATTACCCTTAGGGTAATGGCCTATCTGAGTCCTGAAATAAGAACCTCATCCAGATCATCAAAAGGACTATTGAGGATAATAATTTTTTTTGGCATAGAACATTTAAGATTTCCCTTTGGGGTGATAGAATTACTCCTAAGAGAGAAATTGGTAACTCTCCTTTCATGTTGGTTTATGGAAGAGAATCAAGGTTACCATTCTCATTGTATTTTCCTTCTCTTGAGCTGGCACATTAGTTTGTGCTAGAAAAAATGATGTTATGTCAATAAGGTTGGCCGAACTAATGAAGTTAGAAGAGATTAGGAACAAATTCATGCGGGTCTTAGAGACTCATCAAGCACATGTCAAAATAAATTTTGATAAAAAGGCTCTCCATAGAGTGTTCCAAGAGGGAGATTTGGTACTAAAATGGGATGCACACAAAGCCAAGGCTAGTAGACACACCAAATTTGATATGATCTAGAGTGTCCTCTATATCATCATCAACTATAGGGAGGAAAACATTTTTCATCTCTCTAGGCTAGATTGTGAATATCTTCCCATTCTAGCTAATGGAATTCATCTCAAACTTTAGCGTATGTGCAGGATCATAATGGAAAGAATAGGCCTTTAAGTAGTGAAAAATTCAGAAAAAATCAGAGTTAGGAAACTTGATGTAAAAATTTGAATAAGTTATCTATATTATTTCAAAAATATGTAAGAATAGAATCTGTAGAAAATTTAATGTAGTTTATAAACTACTATTTTTTATTTTTATTTTAAATCTATTTGGTGAAAATTTGAAATTTCAATCGCGATCAGTACTTAAAATTTCGGGGAAAAAATAAGAAGTAGGTGTCTATCCGGCCACCTTAACCACAATAAAATGATAATAGTTTTTTAAAGATTTTAGATATAAATGAGAGGACTCATGTTTTGATGTGATGCATTTTTTTGTAATTTATTTCCAAGTAAATAATTAATTATGAATTTTTTATTACAACTTCTTTAAAAATATAAAAACTCGTATGTCTGACCACCTTAACTTGGTCAAAACTTCATTAAATTTATTTTTTCTTTTTTTAATCCTATAGTATGCAAAGCATAGAATGTGATGCATGTTATGGATTCAAAAAATATGATATTGTTTGAAAGCTATAGATATTTTTCAATTAGCCTATCAATCATGACTTTAATCTTAATTCAAATAGAAAATGAATAATAGTTATTTATTAAATTCAAAGTAAAGCTTAATTTATATTGGTGGAAAGCTAAGAATCTCCTTTAAAACTCCTTTTTGTTTCATCAATTTTGGGTAAAAAAAAGTCATCAGCCACATACCCTACACATACCCATCATATCACCACTTTTTGGCCCATCATGATCCTGCACACACCTCTTACTTTTTTTAGGTTTTAAAAATTTCATGTACATATTATTTTAACTTTTCCTTCTTTCTAACAATTTCCCTTGCACACCTTGCATTCTCCTTCAAGGAATGTATGTTATGTTTTTCTTGCTTTCCTCTGGGTGTAGTTTGCACATGTTTACTTTTGCTTTGGAGGGCCCTATTTTTAAAGAAATTCCTTGAATATATACCCAATGCACTAATAAGGCATGTATATTCCATGATTAGTAGGAAATCATCTTCTAGAATTTGCCAAAATGTTGTCACTTTATACTAACCATTGATTGTGTAAGATAGGGGTGTTAAAATCATGCATTTTATCTGCCTAAAAACCTTGTGCTTGCCTAAAACACTAAGTATGAAAAAAAACCTTTATATTTTTTTCTAATATCACATTCACTGATTATCAGGATCACCTACCACTAAAGTCGTGACCTGATGGTGTCTCTCCCATTTTTCAATTAGCCCCTTGCATTAGGCAATTGAGTGATCCCCTTTTCCCTAAATATTTTATTGTATGGCTATAAGGTCTCAATTCTTTCTGGGCCCCATGGGGGAGGCTCTTATTTTGTCATTTTCTATCCTTGCAAAACCTCAAATTATTGATAAGTGTTAATTTCTTACTAGATTATGCATTTCCATGAATGGTTTATTACTAAAGGCAAGGGCAGCTTGTGGAGCTATGAAATGAGACCATGTGTCATGTTTCTACCATTTTGTGGGACATTACAAAGAAATCATAAATGAATGTTGTGGAACTACAAAATTTTGACTCATGTTGCAATCTTAATGCATTCCATGAGTTCATGAGCATATCAAAGGTGAACCCACTTTTTACTTATGGACTGCAGTTTTTGGACATGTGGTATCTTTTCACATACTCTCTTCATTTTGTAGAGGCTTTTTGTCTTGTTTCTATTGTAAGTATGAGAAAATTGGTGTTATCACTGATGTCAAAAAGCTTGCGTTGTCATTTGGTGTCAAGCAAGAAGAACATCATTATTGAGAGATATTGTTGTGTGTATGAGTAGTTGATGTTATCGATCATTTTATTAGTTGCATTATGTTGACACTAGTAAGATATTGGTGTCAACTTGTAGTGTTGCTTTGATAAGATTTGGTGATATATGATTGAGTTGCTATGTTTTTGTTGGTTCAGTTGTGTTGAGGAAGTGATGAAGATGATGAGGATGTTTCTCTAGTGCTTGGTTTCCAAGTACTTTTGAGAACATTTGATAAAAAGAGGAAACAATGTGTTGCAACGATGTTATGGGTTGCAAGGGTGTGTTCTTATATTGCTCCACATTTCTTCTAGGTTGAAGATATGCTTACACATTTCAGATATGTTGGTGAGATATGTTCAGAGGTGTTATATCCAAATTTTGGTATGTTAAATCATTGTATAGAAGAATTTGTGTTCTCTAGAGTGTGAACTATGTAT